>WBNM01027946.1:0-59892 GCA_013399055.1 Ramphastos sulfuratus | reverse complement strand
CTCCCTATGGGATCCCCAACTGAGCCCTTGGGAAGCACCCTCAAGAGACCATCTCGTCTTCGCTGCAGAGTCTGGACTAGCATCCTCCTTGCTGCGAGGACCCTGTAGCACCTGTGAGGGGCCTCCAAGCAACCACCTCTCTGATCTGAGGTCACACAGAAAGCCCCCTCTGTGAGGCCACCTGCCTGCTCAGTGTGAGCTCCCTTAAGTCCTGAGGACAAGAAGCAGGGACAAGCCCACCAACCTGTTTCGTTTGGGTGAGGAGGCTCCTGTGGGGCTGTGTGGCCAAGAAGGTGGCAGGGTGGGCACTTGAATTTTGGGCACTTGAATTTTGACGTTTGGCCATCAAAGATCTCTAGTCGCCCTCAGATTGCTTGCCACTAGCTCCAGTCAATCTCTTTTCATCTTTTTTTTTTCATTTATTTTGCACTCTCTGTGAAAAGTTTCCTGCAAACCAGGTGAGACAGAAGCTCAGAGTCCCCAGGGCTGTTGGCACTACTAAAATATTCATCAAAGGCGATGAAGATGACATCTCCAGAGCAGCTGGATAGCAAGAGAGCTCTGCTCACACCTGCAGTCAGTGTCGCTTCAAAGAGGAACCTCTTGCCTTGGAACAAAGTTCTTCTCTGAAATAAAAAGGAAACATCACCTGCCTTGGAGCTTTCAAGGAGAGGAGTGGAAGGAGAGCTCTTTGGCTGTCCATTCAGTGACTTAGTGCAAAGATGACATCTCCCAAACATGCTTTGTTGGCCTTGAGGGGCTTCAACTCCTCTTCATATCTCATCAAAAGAATGGTTGAACTCAGAAGTTCAAGAAATGTGTGGACATGGCTCTTTGAGACATGGTTTCATGGCATGGTGGTGTTGAGTTGATGCTTGGACTTGATGATCTTAGAAGGCTTTTCCAACCAAAATGATATATGAAGACAAACTAAAGTAGTACCTGCTCTTCTGAGGGACGGTTACTCAACTTGGAGTTCAGCTAGGTTGACATCAGCTGTTGGGTACAGGATCATGACTTCCCACAGTCCTGCAACATGCCTGAGCAGCCAGGCCCAGCAGGATGTCTACCTCACGCTTCATAATGTGTTCCAACCCAAACTTGCTCCAGAGCCGCTTGTTTTGAGCACAGTCAGCTCTAGAGGGTTCAAGGGAATGCTGGGAGGAGGCTCATGACCACATTGTCCTCTGCCCAGATGGATGGGCCACTACATGCCTCTCTCCCATCCACCCTGGAGAAGCTAGTTTCCTTTGGTTGACCCCTGTCCAGTTCTCTCCACCTCATCCTTAGAAGACCCCAAGCCAGGGATGTGCTGGTTAGCTGCAGGTGAAACGGGTGGCATCTCACTCAGTTCCTGCCTCCCAGTGGGACTCTCAGTCACCCAGTCAGGACCTACCTCACTGCATTCAGAGCAGCCCCAAACCCCACCATGGAGTGGTCACAGTTTGCACCCACCTTTGTCACAGAATCACAGAATCCCAGCATGGTGGGGGTGGGAAGTGACCTTTGGAGATCATCCAGTCCAATTCTCCTGCTCCAGCAGAGTCACCCACAGCAGGCTGCCCAGGATCACAATGTCCAGATGAGTTTAGAAGCTCTCTAGAGAAGACTCCACAACCTCTCTGGGTTGCCTGCTAGAGGGCTCTGAACCCTCCAAGCCAAGAGGTTTTTCCTGATGGAACCTCCTGGGTTCCAGTTTGTGCCCATTGCCCTTTGTCCTGTTCCTGGGCACCACTGATGAGTCTAGCCCCAGCCTCTTGTCTCCCAGCCTTTAGCTCTTGCTGAGCATTAAGCAAATCCCCTCCCAGGCTGCTGTTCTTGAGGCTCAACAGCCCCGAGGCTCTCAGCCTTTCCTCCTCACAGAGATGCTCCAGGCCCCTCAGCAGCTTTGCAGCCTCTACTAGACTCTCTGCAGTAGTTCCCTGTCTCTCTTGAACTGGGGAGCCAAGAACTGAACCCAGGACTCCAGATGTGGCATCACCAAGGCAGAGCAGATGGAGAGGAGAACATCCTTTGACCTGCTGCCTACACTCCTCTTCATGCACCCCATTACTTCCTTCAGAAGGAACTGCCTCAGCCAAAAGTCAGATGCTGGTAACAAGAACATCCCTGAGCAGTAGCTCCTCCTGATCCCATGAACCAGGAGTCTGCAAAGGGTACAGTTCCTTCCTGTCTCATGTCAAGTCAGAAGTTTTCCATTCCAACTGCTCCTGCTTCATAATTTCTGTGATGGGACACCACCACCACATTGTTAGGATCTAGGGGAAGTCATGGCTGTTGGNTCCAGATTGTCCCATGAGTTTGAATAATTTCCATTACCATGTTAGTGGGAGGACCTCATAACCCCTATGGAAGCTGGTGGGAGTTGAACTGCATGGAACAAAATGGACTTTAGCTAGACAAAGTTACACATGGAGGGAGGACATGACCTAGGAAGGGGCCCACTGCTGATGTGTTGTCCACCTAAAACCATGAAAAGGAGTCACAAAGCTGAAGTCCAAGAGTGGGAGAATGATGTGTAAAGTTGGTGTGTCCTCACCTGGGCTCCTGGAGCTTGGCCACAGCCATGCAGCATCATACAAGCTGGCTTCCATACTGAGATGGGCTTCTTAGAGCTGGTGTGTCCTCATGTGGGCTCCTGGAGCTTGGCCACAGCCATGCAGCATCATACAAGCTGGCTTCCATGCTGGGATGGGCTTCTTAGAGCCGGTGTGTCCACATGTGAGCTCCTGGAGCTTGGCCACAGCCATGCATCATCATCACAAGTTGGCTTCCAACTGCATCCACACAGCTTGTACCCAACTGCCCCAGTTTTCCTTCCCAGCTGGCCTAATGGGTCTTGTGCAGGCATTCATGCTTAGCTCAGAAGGTCTTGCCAGATAATATCAAAAGCTTGGGTGATATTTCATTAACAAGAAAGTCCTGCTCCATCCCATGTGGTCACCACAAGTTTATTTCTCACTCTTGTGATCTTGCCTCATGTGCTAACGTTGCTCTGCTAATTAGCTCCACAATTAACATATTTTAATCTGGCACTGTCATTATTCAGCTGCTGTCACAGCAGCTCTGACTGCACCACCTCCCAGTGATTTCTCAGCTGAAACAGGGCCAAAGGAAGACTCCAAAATTCACCAGATGCAGAAGGCAGCTTTTATGCTCCCACCAGCTTCTGGAAAATCTTCCTTCTTTATACTTCTGTAGCTTATCTAATAGTTGTCCCATTGCTGGAAGCGTTCAGTGTCCCATTGGATGAGGCTCTGAGCAACTTGGTCTAGTTGAAGAAGTCCCTGCACATGACGAGATGGTTGGACTAGATGATCCTTGAAGGTTTGTTCCAACCCAAACCCTTCTACTCTCTCATTTTACCAGGAGGTAGGCTAGAAGCGTGGATGTAACTGGACATGAGGTGGTTGTTGTGGAGTGGTTGTGTTTCATAAGGAGTTATCCAGCATGGAGAAGGAGCTTCCGTGCTTCGTCTCCGGCTCTACGTGTGAGATCAGCCAGGACATCCTGCATCATGGCAGAAGAAGTAGGATCTGATCAATCTGTATCGATGGGTCGAGGCCAGTGGGATAAGGTTCAACAAGACTAAATGCTGGGTCCTGCACTTGGGTCACAGGAACTCCATGAACACTCCAGGCTGAGGGCAGAGAAGCTGGAAACTGTGCGTTAGGAAAGGACCTGGGGATGTTGGTCAAGAGCAGCTGGAGATGAGACAAAGTATGCCCAGCTGGCCAAGAAGGCCACAAACAGCCTGGCTTGGTTCAGCATGAGTATGGTGAGTGATCATTTCCCTGGTGAGGCCACACTTTGAGTACTGGGTTGCTTTGGGCCCTTCACTCCAAGAAGGACATTGGGTGTCTGGAGCATGTGCAGAGAAGGTCAGTGAAGCTGATGGAGGGTCTGGAGAACTTGTGAGGAGCAGTTGAGGGAACTGGGGTTGTTCAGCCTGGAAAAAAGGAGGCAGAGGGGAGACCTTCTGGCTCTCTACAACTCTCTGAAAGGAGGTTGGAGCCAGGTGGGGGTTGGTCTCTTCTACCAAGGAACAAGTACTAGTGCAGGAAGAAACAGCCTCCAGCTGCCCTAGGGGAGGTTTAGGTTGCACACCAGGAAGGATTCCTTCATGGAGAGGGTTGTTCAGCCCTGGCCCAGGCTGCCCAGAGCAGATGTGGAGTCCTCATCCCTGGAGGTATTTCAAAACCATGGAGATGTGGTGCTGAGGGCCATGGTTTGGTGGTAGATTTGGCAGTGCTGGCTTAAGGGTTGGGCTTGATGGCCTTAAAGGTCTTTCCCACACCAATGACTCCATGATTCTGTGGCTTCAGGACTCCTCCACATCGAGGCCGTCTCTTTTGGGGGCAGAGCAGGAATTCCTGGCTGGCTTTGCCTTGCATCCTGTTGAGCTTCTGGGCAGTGCAGAGGCCTCACTGCCCGAGGCTTTCCCGATGGAAAGCCAGCTGGAGCCCGGCATGTCTTTGAAACGCCCCAGCGGCCGCCGAGCCCTGCTCGTTTTCAATCTCATTTTCCTTCCACCAGAGCCGATTTAACCGCTTCACGCCCAGCTCCCCTGGGACGAGGCCTTTGCCTTGGGGAGAAGGGGAAGAGCCCGAGCGCCCCTTTCCCCTGCACTCCCTTCTGCAACACCGCTCTCCGGGCTTGCAGCAGCACCCGCAGTGTAAGCGATGGGTGGCGGTGACAGCGTCCCCGGTGCCGTGGCAGTGTCCCCGGCTCTCCGGCGGCTCCCGCAGAGGCCCTGCGGCGGACTCCATTTCCCGAGTTGCTGAGCGGCGGCGCACAGTAATGGCGGCGCCGGGGGCGGTGGGAAGCGAGGCCGAGCCCGGCCGAGCCTCGCCGGATTGAGCCGAGTTGGACCGAGCCCTGACGAGCAGAGACGAACCCCGCGACCGCGCCGTGCCCCGAGCTCAAGCCGAGCTCCGCCAAGCGTCCGTGGGGCTCGCCGAGCCCCCTCGGGTCTATTCGAGCGCAGCCGAACCGAGCCGAATCCAGCCGAGCCCCTTGGAGGGGTGAGATGGGACCCACCCATACAGGGGGGCGCTCTGAGGGGCTTGTGTGCGGGACTGGGGTGGGGGGGTCCCAAAGAGGAGGGACAGTACAGAGGGGGTGGACCCTGGAGGTTTGAGAGGCTTGGGGGTAGCTGCAGTGGGTGGTGAGGGAGGAGAAAGGGTCGGGCCTGGGGTTTGGGGTACATGAGAGGTGTGGGGTGCAGACCTGGGGTGCAAGGAGCGATTTAGGGTGCAGACCTGGATGCAAACCTGAGATCTAGACTGCACGAGGTGGAAAATGCAGACCTGCAGTCCAAGGGAAGATCAGGGGTGCAGGAGGAGACCTAGGGTGCAGAGCTGGGGTCTGGGGTGTGGGGGGAGGTGTGGATGCAGACCTGAGGTGTAGGTGGAGATTTGGGGTGCAAATCTGGGGGAGATGTGAGGTGCAGGAAGAGATGGGGATATTTGAGGTGCAGACCTGGATGCAGACTTGGAGTTTGTGGTGTAGGAGGAGATGTACGGTGAAGACATCAGGTGCAGGGGTGCATACCTGGGGTTTGGGGTGAAGGGGAGACATGGGGTGCAAATGCCAGGTTTAGGGTACAGAGGAGATCTGGGGTGTAGACCCAGGGTGCAAGAGAACGTCTGAGGTGCAGGAGGAGCTCTGAGGTGTGATCTGAGTTAGAAGAGATTTGGGGTGCAAACCTGGGGTGTGGGGGAAGACATGAGGCAAACCTGTTTCCAGAGGCCGGGCAGTGCCACATGGTGCCACGTGGCAGGATCTGGCCCTAGCCCAGGTGCCACCTGGCCACCAGCCAGTTTCATTTAATAAAAGGTGCTGCTGCCAAGTTCCTGCTGCTGTCGCCAGGCCGTGTCACCTCCAAACACATTCATGCCAATTTACTTTTTGGATAAAAGCCACCCAGGTGATCCCACCAGCCTGGCACATGGGTCATGCTTATGGGGGCCCATTCCCTGGGGTGGGGCTGAGCTTGGTAGTCCATAGCAAGGTACACCTGGAGGTGACCCCAGCTTAGCTCTTGACTCTCCACAGGGTTTTGGCCATGACAGAGGTGACAGGACCAGTGGCCAAGCGCATCCTGGTGACAGGCGGCACCGGCTTGGTGGGAAAAGCCATTGAGAAGGTGGTGGCTGATGGAGAGGGGCAGCCAGATGAGGAGTGGATCTTTGTGTCCTCCAGAGATGCTGACTTGACGTGAGTTGACTACTTGGGTTTTCACTTGGAAACCCTCCCCAGGCTGCTCCCTCAAGACCACTGAACCCCAAAATTTCCCATCCCAGGAATGCTGCAGAGACCAAAGCCCTGTTTGAGCTGCACAAGCCCACCCATGTCATCCACCTGGCTGCTATGGTTGGAGGCCTCTTCAAGAACATCCGCTACAACCTGGATTTTTGGGTGAGCTTCTGGCAAACAGGCAGTATGGGGGTTCCTGAAGATGCTACAACCTCCTGCATGTCCCCTGGTGGGACATGAGGACATGGCTCACTCTTCTCCTGGGGCCAAACCAGAGTTCCTTAGGTTTCTGAGTTCTCAGCCGTAGTGGGTAAGAACTTTGAGGGCCTCCCCCATGACAAATCTCTCCATCTCCAGAGGAGAAACATCCATATCAACGACAACGTCCTGCACTCAGCCTATGAGACAGGGGTGCAGAAGGTGGTCTCCTGCCTCTCCACCTGCATCTTCCCAGACAAGACAACCTATCCCATTGATGAAACCATGGTGAGCATCTCCCTCCCCATGCTCAATTCCAGAAGTCCCTGGTTCCCTAACTCTGCTCTCCTGCCCCCAGGTTCACAACGGGCCACCTCACAGCTCCAACTTTGGCTACTCCTATGCCAAGAGGATGATTGACGTCCAGAATAGGTGTGTGAGTGACACAGGAACGTCCTTGGAGACTGTTAGCACCCTCCCATTATCGGGACAAGAGGATTCCTCTGGAGCTCACAGGAATAAAATGGAGTTGGGAAGATCCCTGGCATCAGCAGATGGAGATGCTGCTGGCTGGGGTCTTCTGGGGACAGCTCTGTGCTGGAGGGGTGGGTGATAGGAGCTGGTGAACAACCCTTTTGCAATTTCCTGCTTTCACCCAGGGGCTACTTCGAGCAGCATGGCTGCCGCTTCACCGCCGTCATCCCCACCAACGTCTTCGGTCCGGACGACAACTTCAACATCGAGGACGGCCACGTCTTGCCAGGGCTTATCCACAAGGTCTACCTGGCCAAACGTGAGCATGGCAGAATGGCTTAGAGCTTTTCTTGGAAGGGTTGGGTTGAGTTTTCCTTTCCCTGCTTGCCCCATGTGCTGCTCTGCTGGTGGAGGTGGCTCCACTGCTCAAGGATGTGATGTTCTTCCTGCAGAGAGCAGCTCCACGCTGACCGTGTGGGGCACAGGCAAGCCCAGGAGACAATTCATCTACTCACTGGTACGTGTGGCCTTGGGGACCACTCAACCTCCTACAGCTTGGGCAGGGCAGGGAATGGGGCTGGGAGGGTCTTTGCCTGGACCCCAGCAACATCTGAGCCTGCCTGGGTTGTCCTGGGCAGTGTTGGCCACCCTCAGGGTTGGGTTCCCTTGTGATGGGAGGGCTGGGGGACAACAGCTGCCCCTCAAGAGCCATTTGCCCCTCAAGAGCCATCTGCACCTCTGCAGGACCTGGCCCGGCTCTTCCTTTGGGTCCTGCGCGAATATGATGAGGTGGAGCCCATCATTTTGTCAGGTAGGTCCTGTCCCCTCCTTGCCTCCAGCAAGAGGCTCCAGCCCCTTTCCAGGAAGACACTGGAATGGCCACCATCATGCTCTTCTCCACAGTGGGAGAAGAAGAAGAAGTCTCCATCAAGGAGGCAGCAGAGGCAATTGCTGAGGCCATGGACTTCAAGGGAGAGATTCTTGTATCCTTCACCACAAGCTGGGCCCTGACTCATGGGGCTTGCTGTGGGGGGAAGGCACCCCACTTTCCACCAACAGCTGCAGGGCTCCAGGGGAGATGGCGTGGTCCAGAGCATCCCTTCCACAGTGCCAGCTTTGCTTTCCCTTAATCCTTCCCTGCCCAGTTTGACAGCACCAAAGCAGATGGGCAGTTCAAGAAGACAGCCAGCAATGCAAAGCTGCGGCGCTACCTGCCCAGCTTCCAGTTCACACCCTTCAGGCAAGGTGAGATGGGGGGAGCTCCATGAGACACAGAGGTCCTACCCACTGTGATTAGCCTTGGTAGCATCAGGGTGGTCCATCCATCATGAAACTGTTGAGCAGGTCCAGAAGATGCCACCAAAATGATCAGAAGTGCCAAAGCACCTCTGTTGTAAGAAATAGGCTGAGAGAGGTGGAGTTGTTCATCATGAAAACTCCAGGGAGACCTTGTGGTGGCCCTCCAGGACTTAAAAGGGACTTAGAAAAAAGATGGGGATGGTCTTAGTAGAGCCTGGTGGATAGGACAAGGGGTGGTGATGGTTTGAAACTAAACCCAAGGAAATTAAGGCTGGAAGAAACTTTTCATGAAAAGGGTGGCGAAACCCTGGCCCAGGTTGCCCACAGAGGTGGTAGATGCCTCATCACTGGAACCATTCCAGGTCAGGTTGTCTAGGGCTCTGAGCAACCTACTCTAGTTGCAGGTGCAGTCAGCAGGGGTGGACTAGATGAGCTTCTGAAGGTCCTTTCCAACCCAAACAGTTTGAGGACTACCAACAAACTCCACTCCCACTCCTAAACCTCATCCCATCTTCTCCCTCCCCAGCTGTGAAGGAGACATGTGCCTGGTTCAGCGCCAACTATGCCAGCGCCAGGAAGTGATGAGCCAAGGCAGAACTGGGACCAGCATCATCTTCATCTCAGGGTTGTCCTTTGCTGGGGCAGAGGATATGGCTGAGGGGGTTGGTGACAGTGACATTTCCAAAGCAAAATGAGTATCAGAACCCAGTGAGGAGCCTCCCAAGTTTTGGCCTGCTGCTGGGAGCAGGGTGGGGGAAAAAGAACATTGGACTACCCCTAAAAGAGTTCCCAGACCAGGTGGTGGAGCCAACTGGAGCCACCACCATCACCTTGACCATGACCAAGATCATGGGGATGGTCCTGAAGCTCCTCCCAGCAAGGCCCCAGTGTCAGGATGTGGGAGACGAGAATGGGGAAGGCTCCAGCTGTCAATTGAGCATTTATTGAAATATATGCAAATAGGGTAAAAGTAGTGGGACAAGGAACATCTGCCAAGCAGCACCAGCTCATGCCCACATTTAGTGGCACCCTTAGGGTCCTGAACACCCATGTTCTCCACCAAGATCTGGAAGAGCCAAAGAAAGGGTTTAAAACCCCTCTGGGAGGGGGTAGAAGGTCAAACATGAAGTGAAAGAGTCCATGGCAAGGCTGCTGGATAAGGTTCAGCTGGTGGCATGGATGTGGCAAAAGCCCTGCCCGGGGGTGGCTTTGTTCCGGCATCGCTGCCCAGCCCTAGTGAACCCCTGGCACAGGTACCATGGAGACAACAAGGACCTACAGAGGAGAGAGACCCATCAGCACTTCAGGAAGCTCCCAGTGGGGCTGTCCCCCATTCACTTTACACTGAGGTGACACCAAGTCCCTGTTGGGATGTTCTCCATGGTTGGTACTCACTTGTCACTGGCCAGAGACTGACTTGGGCTGCAGGGTTTGGGCTCCCAGTGCTTTCCAGTGCCTGTGGCTGGCTCCAGTGTCACCTGGTTGGAGAAGGTCCATCCCCACTGACTCTCTTGTCATGCAGGAGATGTCCCCCCAGTGGGTGTCCATCCTGTCCCAAGGTGGATGCCTTGGGCATCCATCCTTGGAGGACACCCAAAAGTCCATCCCCAGCCCTGACCCTTCTCCCAACAGGGTGTCCAGCACCTAGAGGTGCACCCATGATGTGGACACCTCAGCCCTAGAAGGCCAGACCCTCAGAGGGACTCAGCTGGCCTCCAGGAGCAAGGTCTGGCCCAACCTGTGGACATCCCATCCAGCACCTATCTCCAAGCTCAGGCTTACCTCACAGCTCATCTTTGTCCTCCACCTACCAGAGATGGGTGATCTCAGAAGGTCCCTTGGCATCACCGGAGGCTGCTGCAGGCATGAAAGCTCTGCAAGAACATGGTATCAAGGTGGTGGCATTGCCAGCACTGCTGTCCCCAGGGGTTGGATGGGGACATCTTGGGTTGGTGTACATGTCCTTGCACAGCTTGAAGGTCATGGGAATAACACATAGGACCCATCACAGGATGGGGACATGCTAGGGCCCCAAACCCTTGTCCTGCAGCCACCACACCTCCCATTTCCCATGTTGTGCTGCCTGGCCAGCTCCCACCTTGCAGGCAGCTCATCTCCATCCTGGCCAGCTCCTCCTGCAACAGCTCCACTTCATCATTCCTATGTGGGAAGAAGGAAACCTGAGTTCCATCACCTTAGTGACTCCTTCCTCACCTCCATAATGATGGCAGCCCCATTGCCAATCTTCCCACACTCTCCTCTGGGCAGAAATAGGGCAGGGAGCTGGGAAGAGGTATCCAAAAGCCATAGGCAAGCTCTCAGGATGTGTTCTGCACCCTCCCGAGGGCCAGCAGCCTGCTTTGGGACCCTCTGCCAGATGGCAGCAGGATGGGTCCTAGCAGCTCCCAAGGGTCCCACGTCCACGTTCCTCCCAACCATCTCCTACCTTTCTGGAGTGGAGGTCAGCTGGTGACAAGGCTTTTCCTGGGGAACCATTGTCCAGGCTCCACCAGCACCATGGTGGGCTGCCACCACCAGCCACCACCCTGGGGGGAAGCAAGAGGGTGGGAGAAGGCAGATGACTCCCAACTCTCTCCACCCCTGTACCACCCTCAGGGTGACCTATCCTCAACCAGGTTCCCCCACGCCCATTCCCACCTGCCACAGTGAAGGCCAAGACAGTGGAGAGCACTGGGATGCCAAGGAACTCGCTGAGGGTGCTGAAGGTGAGGAAGAGGAGGAGGATGATGGCACGGGAGAGTGTGGGCACCAATAGTGCCACAAGCAGGATAAAATAGGAGACATGGTGGATGCAGGTGGAGATGACACTTGGGCTCCAACCTGCAGGTCAAGAAGCAAGAGTCTGATATCAGTACCCACCACCACCCATCTGCCCTCCAGCACCCATCCCCAGCTCACTGGTTGGATTGAGGACAGCATGGAGGTGCTGCAGATGTTTCTCCAACTGGTTCTGTGCACTCTTGATGGCCACCAGCATCAGCTCCAGGCTCTGATTGATCCGTTGCAGCTTCTCCATCACCTGCTCCATCTCGTGCTGCTGGGACAGGAGAAGGGAAGGGTCACTCTCTGCACATGGGGAAGATGGACACAGCATTGGGATGAAATGGGAAAGCTCCACCCTGGGGTGTCGTGGTGCAAAAAAAGAGCTGAGAATTGGGTTGGCTGCATTCCCACCTAGCTGAAAATTTCCTGAGTTCTTTCCTGTGTATGGTGGAGGTCAGGCAGGACAACCTGGTGCTCATCCAGGAGCCCCGTGGCCCCATGGTTGCTCATGTTCCCTGTGGGGAGGCACAAAAGATTGGGTTTGATACAGAGGTGGGACATGGGAACACAGCAGGAACCCAGCCAGTGGTTCTTAACCCATTCACTAGATGATGTCCTCCATAAGCTGGGCCACTTGCTTATCTGGGCCACTCTTGTTGATCCAATCAGAGTATGGCCAGCAGGACTAGGGCACAGATTGTCCACCTGTACTGGGCACTGGTGAGGCCACACCTTGAGTCCTGGGTTCAGTTTCAGGCCCCTCTACTCCAAGGACATTTTGCAGCTGGAGCATGTGCAGAGAAGGGCAATGAAGTTGATGAAGGGGCTGGAGAACTTGTAAGGAGCAGCTGAGGGACATGGGGTCGGTGAACCTGGAGGAAAGGAGGAGACCTTCTGGCTCTTTACAACTCCCAGAAGGAGGTTGGAGACTGGCAGGGGTCAGTTTCTTCTCCCAAGGAACAAAAAATAGGACATGAGGAAGTGGCCTGAAGTTGCACCAGGGGAGGTTTAGGTTGGATGTGAGGAGCAATTTCTTCTTAGAAAGGGTTGTGAAGGCCTGGCCCAGTCTGCCCACGGCAGTGGTGGAGTCTCTTTTCAAACCCCTTGGAGGGGTTTGAAAGCAGTGTAGATACGGTGCTGAGGGCCATGGTTTGGTGGTGACCCGGCAGTGCTGGCTTAAGGGTTGATGACCTTAAAGGTCTCTCCTAGGCCAAATGATTCCATGATTACTGCAGGATTTGGGGTGCCTTGTCTCAGCATCTTACCATGTCCAGAGTGCAGGGCTGACCCTCAATGCTGGCCTGACAGTTGAAGAGGTCCCCCCTCAGCTTGGTTGCCTTCTCCTCCTCTTCACTCAGGTCGATGCAGGGCGAGTGGAGCCCCATCACAATCTGGTGGCAGCACTGGTGTCACCAGCACCCACTGGTGTTTCTACCACCCATGGGTGCTCCCACCACCACAGTCAGGAGTACAGAGGGTTTGGTTTGGGTGTGAACTAAGGAGAACAGTGAGAATCCACCCCAGCACTTGACCTTCACCCTGCAAAACCATCCTATACCATCATCCCTCAAACCTGCAGCCCAGGGTAGGGGGGCCCTGGGAACCTCCATTTCCCAGCTGGGGATGGGGAACTCCATGGCCACCCATGATGGTGGCTGGATTCTTGGGATAACAACCGCCAGCATGTGGCTTCAGCCTGGAACAGTCATTACTGGTAGTCATCTCAAAAGGGAAGTATAGGGATGTCCCTGACTCTGGTGCAGGTGACACCTAGCTCTGACAAGCCCCATCTCCAGGGGTGTCCTCACCTCTACCAGGGTCCCCAGCTCCAGGGTGGTGTCCACCTCTGGGGGTGTCCCCACCTCCAAAGCTGTGTCCAGCTCTAGGAAAAGTCCTGATCTCCAGAGATTCCTCACCTCCTCCTGGGGGGATCCCAGCTCCTCTGTGGAGGTGCCAAGGCCCAGCCACCCAAAAAAACCACTAGTGCCACCCAGTAGCACCAGCAGAGCCCAGCAGCTCCAGGTCATCATTATGTGGTGGTGTCGGAATGCCCTGCGGGGACAAAAGTGAGTCTGGGATCGCCCCAACGTTGGGACAACCTCCCAAAATCCAAGAGGCTTGTGAGGTGGTGGGGACGCCCTTATTGAAGGAACCCACCCGATGTGGGACAACAAAAATACACCTCTGTCAAATCCCTAACACCCACCCTCCCCAAACGTGAGTGCCCCCCCCAAACGCAGCTGCCGCAGACTCCCACGTGGCAAGGCCGCACCTGCGCTGACTCCGCCCCTAGCCCGAACCACGCCCCTTATAGTCCATCCCAGCCAATAGAAGGGGGCAGGGTACAGCCAATGAGGGCTTCGGGGCGGGGTTTAGGGGTCAGGGGGCGCGGCCGGGCGGCGACGGAGGCGATGGAGTCCCGAGAGCTGCGGGTCGGGTTCGTGGGGGCCGGGAGGATGGCGGCGGGCATGGCCCGGGGGCTGCTGCGGGCAGGTAGGGGTTGGGAGGGACACTGGGGCGTGGCGGGGGGTAGGGTCAGACCTGTAGTGTCACCCGCTTCCGGATCCCTGTCCGCTATGACCCCGTGGACCGCTATGGGGACATGCGGACAACTCTGTCCTGTCCCACTCTCCAGGGTGCCTGTCCCATAGGACAGTGTGGGGACGCGGAGACAACCCTGTTCTGAACTCCTCCCTGGGGTCTTTATTGACTGGTGTGGAGACGTGGGGACAGCCCTGTCTTGTCTCGTTCCTCTGTTCCCACAGAACAGTGTGGGGACATGGGAACAACCTGTCCTGTTTCCCTTTCCGGGATCCCTGCTCTTCATGGCCCTATGGAGTGGTGTGGGCACATGTGGACAACCCTGTCCCGTCCCCTCCGCAGAGTCTCCTGCCCTACAGATGGTGCAGCCACATCACTGTCCCTTTTCCCTGAGTGTCTCTGGTTGTCCTTGCCCCACAGTTTGGGGACAGCCCACACTTGGAAGATGGGAGATGAATCTTGTTTTTCACATCACCTTGGCACAACTGGGTGCCCGCAGCTGTCCCCAGTGGGGTGACACCCTGATGGTGCTGGAGTTGGAGGAGAGAAGATGAATCCTGGCTGAGATTGGGGTGTCTCCACCACCCTGGTGCCACCCCAGACTCTCACTTCTGTCCCTGTGTTTCCCAAGGGAAGGTGCCAGCCAGCAACATCTTGGCTAGTGCTCCCTCGGACAAAAACCTGGATGCTTGGCGGGTGAGTGGGGGCACAGACTGACAAGCCACACTGCTTGGTGGTGGCCATGGTGGTAGGAGTCGTGTTGGGGTTCTCCTCACCATGATTTTTGGGGCAGCCTTTTACCCCATAAAGGAGTTTGGGTCATCCTTCTCAGATCTGGGTGAAATCCAAGAGAAGGCTTGGTGGTTTTTTGGTAGGAATGTGACCCCAAGTCATGGCCATGCATGAAGATGTTCCATGTCCTGGGGGTGGTGGGTGCCAGGGGTGGGTGGCATTGGGTTGTGACACCTCTCCTTGCCTATGGGCAGGAGTCGGGCTGCCGGACCACGCACTGCAACCTGGAAGTGCTTCAGGACACCACCTTGGTCTTCCTGGCCACCAAACCCCACATCCTGCCAGGTGTCCTGCAGGAGATCCGTCCTGCTGTGGGACCCCACCACATCGTTGTCTCAATGGCAGCTGGTGTCTCTCTCCAGACGCTGCAGAGGGTGAGCCACCTTCTCCTCCTCCTTCTTCTCCATTCTCCTTCTCCTGCTCTTGGTCTTGCTTTCTCCTTTCTCCTTTTCCTCCCTCGTCCTTCTCCCTCTTTTCCCCCTTCTCCACTTTGTCCTACTTGACCTCCTTTTCCTTTTTCTTCTCCCATTTGCACCCATGGAGAAAGATACACTTCTGTAGCTCTTTCCCCACCTGGATTGCATCCTCAGATCCTTCCCCATGGACCACACTTCTCCTCCAGCTCCAGTGGTTGTCTCTGGGCATCCATGGGTGTAGCCTGGAGCTGGCTCCTCTTTCCCATCCCCATCTCTCCCCAGCTTCTCCCTGCTGGGACCAAAGTGCTGCGACTGATGCCAAACCTGCCATGCGTGGTGCAGGCAGGGGCCATGGTATTCACCCGGGGCAGTGGTGCTGGTGATGGAGAAGCTGCCCTGCTGAAGAACTTGCTGTCCTCCTGTGGGCTGTGTGAAGAGGTCCCCGAATCCTACATCAACATCCACACTGGCCTCAGTGGCAGTGGGGTGGCCTACGTAAGCACCCATGCCTGGTGGGACACAGGGTGCCATCAGAAATCTCACCCATGTGGTTTTGAGGTTTGGGGTCCTCATCTTTGGCCATGCTCATCCTTGATGTTCTCCTCCTCCAGGTCTATCTGTTTGCTGAAGCTCTGGCTGAGGGGGCAGTGAAGATGGGCATGCCAGTTGGCTTGGCCAGTAGGATCGCAGCTCAGACACTGCTGGTGAGTTGGTGGCATCACTTGGGGACATCCATCATTGCTTCCTCCTGAATCTCTCAGCTGGTTTGAACATCTCCTCGGCATCCTTCCCTGGGCTCTGCAGCAGCTGGCAAGATGGCAGAGCAAGGGAGGGGAAGCTGGATGATGTTCACAGAACTATGGACTGGTTTGGGTTGGAAGGGACCTTAAAGACCATCTAGTTCAAAGCCCCTTCAGTCAGCAGGGACATCTCCAACCAGAGCAGGTTGGTCAGAGCCCCAAACAACCTGAGCTGGAATGGTTCCAGGCCTGAGGCATCTCCCATCTCTTTGTGCAACTTGTTCCACTGTCTCACCACCCTCATGGTGAAGAACTTCTTCTTGTATCCAGTCTAAATCTCCTCCTTCCAGTTTGAAGCCATCACTCCTTGTCCTATTGCTACACCCCTGATCAAGAGTCCCTGCCCAGCTTTCCTTGGGAATCAGTCATCAGAGTCCCCAACACTGGACACTTATTTTAAAACAATTCAGGTGGACATGGTGCTGGGCCAGCTTGCCTAGACCATACTTTTGCCAAGAAAGTTCAAACCAGATGATCCTTGAGGTTTCTTCCAACCTGAGATTCTATGGTTCTATCATTCCTGTAGTTCCCTTTAAGTCCTGAAAGGCCACCAGAAGGTATCAACAGAGCCTTCTCTTCTTCAGGCTGAACAAACCCAACTCTCTCAGCATGGCCTCACAGCAGAGGTGCTCCAGCCCTCTGATCATCTTCGTGGCCTCTTCCAGACCTGCTCAAGCAGCTCCTTCTTGTATTGGGAACCCAGAGCTGACCTCATCACTGCAGGTGTGATCTCAGCAGAGTGCAGCAGAGGGGCAGAATCCCCTCCCTCTCCCTGCTACCCACAGTGCTGGGGATCAGCCCAGGACAGAACTGTCTCTGGGATGGCCACACTTGGTGCCAGCTCATCTCCAGCTTCTCACCCACCAGTACCCCCAAGTCCTCCTCAGGGATGCTCTCCAACCCTTCATCCCCCAGCCTGGATTTGTGCTTGTGGTTGTCCCAACCCAAGTGCAGAACCAAGGACTTGGCCTGATTTCCCCTCTTGAAACCAAGGATGAGGCCACCAGAAGGCAGCCAAGAGCATCATGGTGGAACATGCTTTGGCATTATGGGCAGTGCGAAATTGCTGCCATCAAACCCCTGGGGAAGGAGAAGGCAGGTTTGGGAGGTCCCCCTTCTCTCTGACTCACCCTATTCTCTTGTAGGGTGCAGCTAAGATGATGTTGGAGACAGGGGAGCACCCAGCCAAGCTGCGAGGAGATGTCTGCACGCCCGGAGGCACAACCATCCACGCACTGCACCAGCTGGAGAAGGGTGCACTGAGGGCCACCGTCATGAACGCCGTGGAGGCAGCCACCAACCGGGCATGCGATGTGGCCAAGGACTAGCAGCCTGGCTGGGGATGAGCCCCTCTCTGTCCTGTCCCCACCCCATGGGGCAGGAGGGACAATGGGGGACCAGACCAAAGCCCTTCAGGGACCCTGACAGGAGACCCATGGTGGGAGATGGTGTGGAGATGGGTCCATGCCTTGTGCTACCCCTGAAGGGCTGGGACCAAATAAATGTGCATAGCACCATTGTGGGGGTGGCTCTTTCTGGTCCCTGCAGTCCTGAGTGGGCTGCTGTACCCAGCATGAGGTCCCTTCCATGAGAAGGTGACAGCCGTGGGTCCCTGGGTCAGCAGGGATGGAGCTGAGACCATGCTGGCCCTGTGCTCACCTTGGATGGGGCTGGTGCTATGTTTGCTCTGAGCCCTCCAGGGGTGGAGGTTATGCCACACTGGCTCTGTACTCACCATGGATGGAGCTGAGGCCATTCCTGGTCTGTGTTAACCAGTGCTGTGCTAGGATGTATGGTAATGGGGACAGGGATGGGGATGGGGTTTTGGGGATGGAGTGACCCCAAATCAACCCTAATATGTCTGGGCAGAGCAGCCACATCCTTGTGGCAGGAGGTGAGGACCAGCACAAAGATGCCAAAGTGTCTCAAGATCTGATGAGCCATCAGCATGAGGAGTGAGCAAAGAGGAAGCCTTTGGTTTCCCAGCTCAGTGCCGAGCAGGGGTGGCTTGGTGCTTGGGTTACACCTCAGTGGTCACTTCTCTGCTGGGCACAAACACAAAGCTGCTGTCCACATCTCAGAACCAAGTGAAGCAAACAAAACCCCTCCACCTCCCACTCTGGCCAGGCACCAGCATGGTACCAGAGATACTTCTCCAGTGCTGAAGAGGTGAGATGGAAGCCCAGACTCACTCTTGGCCCCAAGGTGCTGCACATCGAGGGAGGAGAACCTCTAAGCTTATCTATCTGGAGAGGATCTGAGCCATTTCACGCCCTAATTAAGCTTTGTTTGCCCCCAGGCACCTGCACGGCTGCAGTTAGCAATGATTTGTGGAGCACTTTGAAGATCAAAGGCTTTTTTTTGCAGGCAGAACAGGGTAGGTGGAACAGCTGGATGCTGAGCCTCCTGCGCCTGTGGCTTTGATCCAGTCTCCAGGGATGTTGCCACTCCAGATGCTGATGGCAACAAGCCAAGACTGTTAGATGGATCAGGAGCTTGCTGGATCGTAATGTCCCAAGAGTTACAGTCAATGGCTCACTGCTCAAGTAGAAACTGGTAATGAATGGTGTTCCTCAAGGGTCTGTCCTGGGACCAGTGCTGTCAGGTGCCTTCGTCAATGACCCTGACAGTTCAATCAAGTGTTCCCTCAGCAAGCTTGCAGAAGACACCAAGCCAAGTGGTACAGCTGACATGCTGGAGGAATAAGATCCAGAGGGACCTGGGCAAGCTTGAGAGGTGGGCCCATATGAACATCATGAAGTTCAACAAGGCCAAGTGCAAGGTCCTGCATGAGTCAAAGCAACTTTCAGTATCAATGCAGGCTGGGTCTGAAGGGCTGGAGAGCAGCCTATGGAGAAGGACTTGGAAGTGTGTTGGTGGGTGAAAAGATGGACATGAGCTGGGAGCCACTGTGCTTCCAGCCCAGAGCCAACCCCATCCTGGGCTGATCCCCAGCAGTGCGGGCAGCAGGGGAAGGGAGGGGATTCTGTCTCTCTGCTCAGCTCTACTGAGACTCCACCTGCAGCACTGGGGCCAGCTCTGGAGCCCTCAGCACAGCAGAGACCTGGACCTGTCTGAGCAGGGCCAGGGTAGGACATGGAAATGATCAGAGGGCTGGAAGACCTCTGCTGTGAGGCCAGGCTGAGTTAGTGTTGTTCAGTCTGGAGAAAAGAAGGGTCCAAGGAGAGCTTCTGGTGGCTTTCCTGTACTCAAAGGGGTTTATAAGAAAGCTGGTGACAGGTATTTGAGCAGGGCCTGTTGTAACAGGACAGGAGGCGATGATTTGAAATCAAAAGAGGGAGATTTAGACTGGAGAGAAGGAAGAAATTCTGTTATGATTAGGGTGGTGAGACCCTGGCCCAGGTGGCCCAGAAAGGTGGGACATGCCCCATCCCTGTGATCATTCCAGGTCAGGTTGGTTGGGGCTCCGAGCAACCTGCTCTAGTTGGGGACATCCCTGCCCGTTGCAGGGGGCTTGAATAGGATGCTCTTTGAAGACCCTTCCAACCCAACCCATTCAATGGTTCTATGTTCTCACCTTCCAAACCAGACCAAGCAGTGCCATGAGTCTGCCCAGGCTGAACTACACAAGAAGCAAAGAGCTTCAGCCTGGTTCCTTCTGTTGAGCTTGGCAGTGTTCTTCTCAAACAAGTCAAGTTTCTTTTAATTCACAAATTCCTGCTTGAAGTGAGCCACATCCCAAGCTCTAAAATGTTTCTTTTTAGATTTTTTGGGTGCAAAAGATGATAAAAAATAAACAGCAATGTGGTCTGCAGGATGAGATCCCCTTGGTGGATAAAAGCTGAGGGCGAGGCCTGCAATGAGTGAGACACCTCACAAAGTAGTGGCTATGAACATGGCAGCAGCCAACCAGCAGAAATGGAGCTTGGTTGGGTTTGGGAAGAGGAAAGAAAAGTGCATTTCTCCTCTAAACCAAAGCTTTTGTTGACGTTGGCTTGTTGGTGGAGTTTCACAAGCTCAAAAGACAAGCCTCAGCTATAAATGGGACTTTTGGAGTGTTTTTTCCCTTCTTACTGCTTTCCAAACTCCCCAAGAGACTCATTGATCAGCAAATTCATCCAAATAATAAAGGAAAAACTCAATCTGGGGAGCAGCCAAGGTGGCTCCAACTCCAGCAGTAGAGAAAACCCCATCGAGATGACACAACCACATGAAAATCCCCCTTCTGCCACCCCCAACCCTGGTGGGATGGTTCTGTAAGACTATTTAGAGAAGACAGCCCCAAAGAAGGAATAAAAATCCATTTAATTTCCATAAACTCTGAAGGGATGAGACAAAGATGTGACAAATAAAAGCCGCCTAATGGGGCACAGCAGTGATGAGGAGCTGATGACTATTTTCTCCCCTCTTTTCAATAATTTGGCTGAAAAGGGTAAAATGGAACCCAAAATCAGATCAAGGGCTGCTAAATTCACATCTGGTGTCTCCAGTATCTAATGGCAGAGCCAGGAGCTGCTCCCATCTTAACTTGTGACGTGCATCACTTCACCAAGCATCTCCCCAGCTCCACAAAGATGTGTCATCCAGCCCCAGCCACCCCACAAACCCCAGAGAAGACACCTCAACCTCCATCCCTGAAGCTCTCAGCTTCATGACAATGCTCAGAAGACAGTACCTGTTTCAGCAGGCCTCTGTAGTCCTAGCATTCCCAGGTGCTGTCATGGGAATGACAGAGGTGACCCTCTGTGAGAAGCTGCAGCTTCTTGGATACTACCCAAGCATCCTTGTCCCACTCCAGTGTGTGAAGAAAGTTGCCTCAAACCAGCACCAAACCACCTCAGTTTAACTGGACTCCATTTTGGCAGCGGGAAGGGTGTCATCAGCCTCTTCCGGGGTGGGATGTTTGCTGTGGAGCATCTCAGGAGCAGTCCCTGTCCCCATTCTTGAGATGCAGGGAATCACTTCTTGTGACTTCCCCCATCACCCAGCTCCTCATGGTGACATCAAGAAGGTCCCTCCTTTGCCCCTTCTCCACATAGGGACATAGGGGACCAGGGTGACCTGGTGGCCATTCCCAGCTCAGTCTCATGTGATTAAAAAATAGCACCTTTGAATTATACCCAAGGGTGAGGAATGATCCCCAGATATGCAGTGGATGGAGGGGTTGTCCCCCCACTAGCCCTAAACTGTCACACTACCCCCTCAGCAGTGGTACTTCAGGGGCATTCAGGCCTCCCGAGCCCATGACAAAGGGGTAAGGAGAGCTGGCACCTCCACCGCCAGCCCCATGGGGCAACTAAGGTGTTCCCAACCCTGTGTCCCATCCTCTCCAATCCCAAGCAAGGTGGTTGGCAGCCAAGAGGTCACAGGTGGCCCTGGCCTAGGAGTGGGGGCTGCTGGCACTACGGTGCAGCCGCTGGGCCATGTTGATGAGGGAGCGGAGCTGCACCAGCTTCAGCGGCCCCACTTGCCGGGGGTCTTGACCCTCCAACCACCGCAGCGCCGTCTCCAGACCTTTGATGGCTTCCCGAGCTGTGGGTAGCAAAGTGTGTCCTCCTTCCCCACCCCTTCTGCCACCCCCACCTCCTCATGCTGCCTCTTCCTCCTCCTCCTCCTCCTCTGTTTTGCAGACATCAAGGCCTTCCTCCTCAGTGTCCTCTTTTCCATCATCCTCCTCTGTACTTGGGGCCACATCGTCCAAGTGCAACCAGCTGGCCACCTCCTCGGGGGCCAAACGCTTGTAGGCCAGTGCGGCCAAGTGGGTCAGGTCACTAAAGACCTTGCTGTCCCCACTACCTTCCTCCCCATGTCGGGGGTCTCCATGCTCCTCCTCCCCAGGCTGGGGCTCAAAGGCAGCACGCAACCCCAGGAGCCAGCACTTCTCGATGGAGCCAGGTGGGATAAGCTCCCAGGAGAGGCCAGCCAGGTACAACATGTCCTTGAGGAAGAAGGACCTCACAAAGTCCATGGGGCCACCCGAGCCACCACCACCAGCTGTGCAAGAGACAGCCAAGCGCAGCAGCTCCCTCTTGTAGAGCTGTTTGAAGGTGGACACCACCCCCTGCTCCAGTGGGGCCGGGATTCGGCCTCCTCCTCCGGCCGAGCTGCTCCCAGCGGGTCCCTTGGAGAGGAAGAGGGCACGGATGGAGCCATCAGGTGTCTGCAGCGGCAGGGAGTCCTCAGGGCTTGTCCCAGAGCGGGGCGGTGGGGAGCCGAGCAGCAGCACAGCCTTCTGCTGCAGGCAGCTCCGACGTAGGTACCGCTTGACACCTGGCACAAAGTCCTCAAAGAACCAAGCCCGGAGAAGAGCTGGTCCCAGCCTGGCTTTGGGGCTGTAGCGGTAGCAAGCAGGGAATTTGTCCTGGTTGTGATGGCGGAGGCTGGGGGGATCGTGAAGACACCCAACTACCAGCGGCTTGAGTTTGTGGGAGCCGGTCAAGTTGGCAGCCAGCAGCACTGTGACCCACTCGCGGAGAGCTGGTCGCCGTCGCGTCGCCGTTGCCATCCCACCAGTCTGTCCCGGCAGAAACTTCCAGTAGAGCCCAGTGATGTTGGCGTTGTAAATCTGCTCATCGCTGTAGCCTCCGGTGTCGGCAGCAGGCACGGGCAGGGCCTCGGAGCTGGCCACGGGAGCCCGCTCAGGCTCGGCAGGAAGACCACCCTCGCCGTAGATGCGCTGGCTGGAGATGCCATGGCGCTTCTGCCAACGCCAGAACCAGCCGTGGCTGGCCTTGAAGGTGCACTCGGGACCGTAGATCTGCCGTGCGAAGGCCTCAGCCTGGGCTTGGATGAGGGGCCCAGAGAGGGGGATTCCGTGCTGACGCAGAGCGAGGAACCAGGCATAGACAGCTCGGTCAATCTCCTCCTCGTTGGCCAAACGCATCTTCTTCCGCTGGGTGCCCACTTCACCCCCGAGCTGCTCCAGGAACCATCGGAGCTTGGCTTCATCCTTTAACCAACCCCTCAGGGTACCTCCCGGCACCCCAAAAGCCCGACACACCGACGCTTGCCTCTCGCCCTTCTTCACCCTTTCGATGGCCTGAAGCTTATCCTTGATGGAGTAGGCCCGTCTCAGCGCCATCTTCACCGACACCCCCCCGCCTGAATTATTCCCACCCACGCCCCCTTGTCGCCCTCCCGCCATACCCACCGGTCCCCCACCATGCTCCGGGCACGGGGCAGTCCCCGCAGCCATAGACCCGAGAGGTAACGGGATAGGGAAACGCAGGGGAGAAGCGCGTTATAACCGGGGCCGGGGGTGGGAAAGACTGAAAAGGGGGAGGGGGAGGGGTCGCGGCGCCTTTGTCTCCAGCCCCGGAGCCGGCCGGGCAGGGCGGGACGGCGCCTATTGCGCATGCGTGACACCACACCACCCTCACCACCCTCCCTATGATCCCCATTACTTTGAGCTGCTTCCTCCCCTGCCCCTTACCCACTTGGACTCGTCTGCGTTGCTCCGCTTCGGCCTCTGGGTTGTACCACTTTGCAAAGAGGGTGAGCACATCCTTGCTTCCCCCAGCTTTTTATTTTTCTCCTCGTTTCGCTTCTTTCCGCCCTACTGGATTGTTCCACCATAGAAAAGCCAAAAAAAGAGGGTGGGAAGGAGGTTGGTGTTGTGAGTGCCGCGCGTTGTGTCCTTCACCACACATTTTTTTCTCCGCTTGCCCCCAACCCCGTGTCAGTTGCGAGTGGTTCGCGCTGCTCCCACAACCCCCTGCACGCTGCGCACCGCCTCCCTTTGCCTGGTGGAGGCTGAGCGGAGCCGGGAGGCCTGTTCTGTGGCCAGCGCTGCCGGTGAGTGTGGATACTCCTTCACTGGGCTCACCCTCTCTGGGTTCCTCCACACCCTCCTATGGGAGTTCTTCACGTCTCTAGGGCCCGTTGTTCTCACAGACCTGGGGAGGGCCCCTCGTGGTCTCCGCAGTTCTTTCCCGCTCTGGAAAAGGGAGCCGGGGGGCTCCCAGCTCCCATAGGCGCTGGTTTTGCTCTCACAGTCCGTACGAAGGGTGTTACGACCAGCCCCCTTGGGGTCCCTTCCTGCTTAATGGCCGTGGAAGGAGGATTTGGGGTTCTGCCTCGGCGCGGAGGTGGGAAGAGGGGGAGTGTACACTGAGGGATCTTCGTTATCTGTGGAAGTCACTTCCCCTGTTAAGGGATGGAGACCGTGGGGGCCCCCCATGGTCTGCGTTGCCCCATTTTCTTCACGGAGTGCTGCCTCTCCCCATCATCTGTGTCTCTTCCACTAGGAATCCTCAGGGAGGAGGGTTTAGGGTGCACTTGGCCTTTAGAATAACTTTTCCCTACTCAAAAGTCTCAAAGAGTATTGGGGTGACCCTCTTCTTCCATGTACCCCACGGTCTCTTTGGTCCTTTACTGCTTAATAGATATGAGAAGGGGGTTATGGAAGGCCCTCTCCGTTCCCTGTGGGATTTCTTCTGCGTTTACACTCCGGGAAAGGAGGATGTGGAGGAACCCCTCATTATCTGGGAGATCCCCTCCCAGGCTCGGGGAGGGGGGGCTTGTAGGGTTCTCCCCTCTCTGGGGAGTTGATTCCCCTTTGCAGGCTCTGAGTAGGTGGCTGCAAGAGCCCCCAGTTACTGGTGTGAGGACTGGAGGTCCCCTTTTGGGAGGGGGACAAGTTCTCTCTTTTTCGGGGTGCTGTTTTTGGGGATGCCCTTGCTGTGTGGAGCCTCACCCTTTCAAGTCTGGAGGTCTGGTAGGGAGGGGAATTTAGGGGACCCAGTAGCTCTGGATGCCTCAGGGGACCTGCTCTTGTCCCCATTCCTCATCTTGGCAAGAGTTTCTTGTCGAGTCACCTGCTGCAAAAGGAAACTCCTGGCGCAGAGCTTGGCACTTAAAGCAGTGGCCTTATCCAGCCCATGGCTCAGCACCTTCAGCTGCCTCTCTGCAAGTTTGGTGTGGAGCTGGGAGCCCTTTAAGCCTACCTCATTACTCTATCCTTCCACTGTAGGTGCACCTGAGCTCTGCTCATCTCCCTTCTCCATATCCCGGTGTTTCCATCCTCCTGTAACCTTGCAGCCCGTTCTCCTCTTCCTATTCTTCCTTTTTTTGTTTCCAGCTGGCTCAGGAGGTGTCTGCTTCACAACTATATTTGGGAAATGGAGAAGAGGGGCTGTGCGGAGGCTGCAAATGTGCTCTCTAGGGGAGGGGGTGGAAGGGATTGTGAAGGATTTCATCGATCTTTGAAGTTTGTGAGGCTGCTGCAGGCTGTCATTGCCTCACCTCCTGGTGTTCCTATTGATCTGTGGATTTGTTCTTTCACATCCAGATGGTGGATGTTTTGGAATTGATTGTAATTTGATGTTCACAGTCATGTTATGTGGAGGAGAAAGTAACTGCTTGGTTTCGTGGCTGTAATTCTCTCCTCTCCTTTTCTAGGTGTGCCCTCTTTTCTCCCTGACCTTGCAGGTAATGCCATTTTTTTCCCTCTTCCCTTGCTCTATTTGTTCTCAACCACTTTGCTTTTTCTCCTGAAGGTGACTTTTGACTTCTTTCCTGCCTTTCCCTACTGCTGATTTTTCCCTCTGTCCTTGATTATTTTTCATCGGCAAGCAGCAGAATTGTTGCTTGAAAAAAAAAAAGGGGGGGGGGGGCAAAAAAAAAGGGGGGTTTTTTTTTTTTTTAGGTGTTTGAGGTGGAGAGTAGTTGTGTTTTCCCTGGCTGAAGGTTAGTGTGGAGCTTTGTGATGAAGTCTGTCCCTTTCTTGCCTGTGTCCTCCACCATCTCATGAGTTGGGGGAGAGCCAAACCAGCAGAAAGGCAGCACTACATCAGCATTAATATTTTCCTTGGCTTTAGCTGCATGTCTTGACTCAGTGGTGAGGAGGGAGGAGGTGGTGGATTTGCTCCCTTCAGCTTCATAAGACCCTCTGGTGTGAAACCAGTCTTGGTGGTTCTCACTCTGAATCACCAAAAAGAGAAAAAAGGAGGAGGCAAGGAGGGGTTCGATGCCTTTTCTTTGTTGCTGAGAAGATGGGAATGAGGCAGCTGTGCCTAACTGATGCCAAAAATCTCTAGATAAAATGAGTTTTGCTTTTGTGGTAGTAGCATTTTGGGGAAGAGAAGCTGTTGTTTTTCCCTGGAAGAAGCTCTTTTCCTTAGGAGAAACATTTTCTAGAGTGTGGTATAACCCAGGTGCCAGACTTTAGACTGGTGGCTGTGAATCTTTCTCCTCTTTTTTACATGAATTGGGCCCTTTCTGGGTGTTTTGCTGTTTGTTTTTCTGGCTGCTGCTGTTCAGGAGCTTCTGGTGAGGAGGGTGACGTGACACGAGGGCACAAGAGTACTAAATATAAAATCAGGTTGGCCTGGTCACACTCAGCTGTTGCAGGGCATGTAAGCAAACAGTCCAGTGGAGGACTGAGATAGCATCTCAGTGTTGACTTCATTGCTGCAGAAATCAGGATTTTCCTGCCTAGCCTTTGGGAGGTCAAACCACAACAAGCTGCCCCAGGACACACACCCCTTGCAATATTCCCTAGTGCCACCCAGTCTTTGGAGCTTTTTCTGAAGAAAGGAGTTGAACCATGACCATAATTCTGTCCTCTTGGTTGTGGCTTGCAGAAAGCAGCTGTCAAATACCTCCAGAAATCCCAGATCTGCTCCTTTCCCTCATCTAAGGAGGCTTCTCGAGCCTGCTGGAAATACTTAAAGCCACATCAACCTTTAAATGATTTTTAGGACAGCTGCTTTCAAACTGGTGCAGCCTGACTTGTTGGCAGCTGATGGGTCAGCCTGGCATGAGGCTGAGCTGGAAATCACAGTTCCAGTGTGGGGACTGATTGAATTTGTCTTTGGGAGGCTGTAATAAACATAACTTTAATTCCCTCTCCCTAAATTGAAGATCTTTACATCCCCTCTCAATTCAGGAGAAAAGGGACTTTGTCATGGTCAGAAAAGTCTCTTCCACTAAACCAATACATGGAATTAACTTTTTTTTTGTTGTTGGCTGCAGCCTTGGGTGATGTAACTTTTGTGTTTTGTGAACTCGAGGGCATAAAGCAACCAAAACAGCTCATTTGTGAGTTTACAGCCCAACAATAGGGGCCTTTTCTCTGCCTGTTTCTACCTTGGTGCATTTCCCTGCAATGCCGGAACTACAGAACAGTTTGGCTCTGCCTTGAAATAGCCAGGGTGTAGTCGTGAGACCACCAGCAAAGCTCTGAAGCAGTAACCACCATTAAAAATTCTTTAGTTCAGGCTTTTCTAAACGCTTTTTAACAGTCCATGAGAAGCCTAAACACTGATCTGTGATTCTTTAATTGATTCTCTGGCATCAATAATTTTATTAATATCAACTTTTGCTTTGGAAAACACCCAGGAGGTTGTCTGCACTGTCACTGAAGGAGCAAAATTGTCCTGGGGACACACGAACCAATCTCTAGATGCAGCAAGAACCCTTGCATTTTTTTCCTATTCTATTCACAGATATGTGGACTTTAAAGACTTTTTATGAGGTGTTTCTGTCTCTGTCTCCAAATACTAATTTATCTTAGTGCTAAAAAATCTTGGTGATTGAATGGAAAAATGCCTCACTTTTATAAGTTACTGGGCAGAGGGTGAGTGTGGCCTCAGAAGTGGTTTGAGGGACAGAAATGAGTCTCTTCATGTCACCTTGCTTCTTTTTGAGCTCAGACTGGAAGGCCCTTTAGTTCAGCTCCAGTTTCTGTGCTTTAATTTTCACCAGCTCTTCAAAGTACAGCATGTTCAACTCAGTTTAAATTCTTTCCAGAAGCCCTCAGGAGATGAGTTAGTCCCTCCAAACTTTGTCAGATCAGGTAAACTCCCTCTGTCTTCACACTAGAAGTAGAATTGGGAGTTTGTGCCTTGTCTGGAGTAGTGCTGGGAGAACTGGTGGTGCTGTGGTATTAATGGTTTGCATTATCTCCTCGTTTGTGTAATTAAAATCCTTCTGTGAATGCCTTTTCCCAGCTTCTTCTGGGAGTACTTAGGAACAGAGAGTAGAAATAACCTTTTCTTTTCATTTTTTGTTTGTCTTTAGCATGATTAGACATCAAGTTTTGCTCCTCATGGGAACATAAAGGTGCTGGAAGTACCTTGGGCTTGTTTTGAGATGGTGATATTAGTAAATTCTTGGTGTGAAATCCTTTGGCTAGCAAATTGTTGGGGTGAAATACTTTTATGATTATTTTTCTCTGGTTCTGATCTTTGTTAAAACAGCACTGTGAGTTCCTCTGAGCCCGACTGTAGCTGCTTTGGCTTTAGTGGTTTGTGTTGCTTCCAGAAGTGCCCCTTTTTTGTTGGATTGGTGACCTGAGAAGCTGCATCTCCTCGGGCTTCACAGGTACAGCTCTGAGGCATAAAATCCTCCTGGGAGCTCTCACATCTTGTCTTGCTGCTTCTCCTGAAAAATCAGTGGGATGAGTATTTGCTTTAGTGTTTTGTTTCTGTTTCCTTCATAGTGTGTTGTGCAAATCACTGCCTTCTGGTACAAACCAATCTGTGAATTAATTTTGTGACTTCATGATGAATTCTTTTTGCTTTTGTGCTTTGGTTACCCGAAACAGGGCAACCTGAGCTTTGCTTTTTCACCACCAGTGTTGCCTACAGCAGGTCTGGAGTCTCCTGGACTGCTTTCCTGCCCTGATGGGTCAGTCCTTTTTTTTGGATCCATACCTTTGTATTGCTTGTTATTTAAAAATAAAAGTGAATTTGAGCATCTGTGGTGGTGGTTGGTGAAGATAAGGTCATTCTGGAGAGGTGTGAGTGTAATTAAATGTATTATGCATGGGGGAGGTGTTAATTATCTGATAACACAGATGGCTGTTTGTCTCTAGAACTGGAAACTTAATCTCTCACTGTCTCTTTTTTATTAATGCTATCATAGGAGCTCCAAAAGTAAGTACCCTTTAGTTGTTGGGTAGGGCTTGCACCCTCTGAAAGGTAAGAGGTCACTGATCTGACACTTAGTAGACAGATCATTGCAGAGCTTTCTGATGTACACTGGAAATTCATTTGTCCAGCTCTGTCTCACTTGGGGTCAAGACAATGCTTTGACTTGGGAGAACCTCCTGATAACAGGAGCCCTTACTCTTGAGATGAGCAGTGCTGAACCTCCAATTACTGCTCTTGAAGCTGTTTGCTTAAAGACTTTTACCTCTAACGTGTAAAAAAACAAACCCCCCCAACCAAAATCCCAATTTTTTGAGGGTTTTTGGTCAAAGTCCTGCTTTTTTATTTGACCTGACTAGAAAGGAAACTCAAATTGCAGAGTTAATCTTTAATGCAAATGAAATATTAAAAGGTGTGAGAGTTTGAGCTGTGTTGACTCACATCCAGGTTTCTTGTTACACCTTCTGGAGGTTCTTCCTGAAGCAGTTGAAGTTGCAACCTCAGAGTCTAATGCCACCAGTGCTGGGTTAATGAGGTTTTCTCAAGAAAAGATCTCAAAGGCTGTGAACTGATTTTTTTCCTTGGAGTAACACGAACCAAGGTGAATGTGGAGCCAGTGTGTCAGGCAAATTGAGAGCTCCAGTCTCCTGTTCAGGAGTCCTTAATGACCTAAATAACCTAAAAATTCATACATCTGACTTGTGTGGCTCCAGTTGTGTATTTTGCTTTCTCCAAGAATTTTGTAGTGCCAGGTTACTCTTCTAGACCCAAATGGCCACTAGAAATCATATAAAAATACCTAAAATTACTTCACTGGGGGAGTGTGTGGGGGGGTGTGTTTGTAATTGAGTGTGTCCAGCAGGCTGAAGGAGGTTTTCCTTCCCCTCAGCCCTAGGGAGGTAACATCTGGAGTCCTGGATCCTGCTTTGGGCTCCCCAGTTCATAAAAGACAGGATACTACTGGAGAGAGTCCAGTGGAGGCTGGGAAGATGCCGAGGGGTCTGGAGCATCTCTGTGAGGAGGAAAGGCTGAGAGCCCTGGGACTGTTGATGCTGGAGAAGAGCAGCCTGAGAGGGGATCTGCTCAATGCTCAGCATGACCTAAAGGGTGGGGGACAAGATGCTGGAGTCAGGCTTCTATCAGCGGTGCCCAGCAAAAGGACAAGAGGCAGTGGTGGGCACACACTGGAACCCAGGAGCTTCCATCAGGAGAAACCTCTTTGCTGTGAGGGTGCTGGGGCCCTGGAGCAGGCTGCCCAGAGAGGCTGTGAAGTCTCCTTTTCTGGAGAGCTTCTAAACCCATCTGGACATTGTGATGCTGGGGTCACTGTGGGTGACCCTGCTTCAACAGGGGGCAGGGGTGGACTGGGTGATCTCCAGAGGTCCCTTCCAACCCACACCATGCTGGGGTTCTGTGATAAGGAGGATGAGGCTGCCTTGAGGATTGTGGGGGTTTTACAGCAGGAAATTCTCCTCATACCTCAAAATAACTCATGCAGGCTTTTTTGTGGCACTGCCATGATGTAGGTGATGTCATCTCCCACCTCTTGGTGATAACACCATGGAAGCTGTAGTAGCAGAGCTTAACATGAGGAGCTAACACAAATTCCTGCTTGCTTGTGTTCTTCCAGCTGAGGTGACACTGGTGTGGATGGTAAAAACAAGATGAATTTTTATTGCAAGCCCTGAGCTGCCTGTAGTGAGAAGAGTTTTCTTGCTCTACAACTGTTGTAAAACACAAGAGAAGAAAGTAGAGCAAAGACTTCAAAATCTGTTCAGTTATTGGTATTTTAAAGTGTTTTTTAGCTCTCTCCCAATGTTTTCAGCAGCTGGAGGAGCAATTTCACAACTCCAGTAAGAAAAAGAAAGATCTAGTTCTGCCTTTCCTAGGGACTTTTAGAATTTAAAAGCAATTTTTTGTTGCTTTGATGGTTTAAATGATACAAAGGTTCATTGAAAATTTAAAAGGGCAAAAAGTGTTGGCTCAAAACCAATAATTGATCATTTTCTCTGCTCTTTCAAGCCCCAAACTTGAGGCTTGTTGGAACTAGAAGCCATCACCTGAAGTCTGGAGGCTGTTTCACTAGCATGGGGATTTTATTTAGCAGTTTTATTTGGTTATTTGTGACCTTTTATTGGGTCACAGATAAATCTGTAACTGGAAAACTCAAAGCTGGCTCTCAGGTACCTTATTTTTGGACCTGGTTTTGATCTGCCCATGTGTTTTTTGGCAGAAATGAGCTACTTGCTTATTAGATGTTTGAATAGTTTATCTGCTTAGAAAGGTGTTTCCTAAATCACCTCAAATAATCCACATCCCAAGAGCTGTTTGGTTTATTTTTCTCTGTCATAAAGGAAAACAGAGAGCAGATGCCATGTTTTTCACTTCAGTAGAAGGTCTTTTTGGTAAACTCAATCCTGGAGATCTCCAGCTCCAGGTCAGTTTAAATTGGACTATAATCGAGGATTTTACATGAAAATGGAGTCCTACGTTTTCAGCCAGCTCCCTCTGCTGGCATCACAGCAGTGAAACAGGTAAGTGTAAGCAATGACCTCAAAAATAGTCCAGAAGTGGGGCATCTTTCTTTTTTCAGCTCATCTTCCCAAATCAGGGCCTACTTGACAACATCTACAAGTAATTAAGAACTAATCTGCTAACATGGAAGAAAATCTTGCAGAGAGCTGAACAAAACCTGCTGTTTTTTTTTTTTTTTTTCCATGCCAGTTGTTTTCAAAAGGGAAACTCAAAGAGATTTCAGCCAGGGCCTTGAGTATTAAATAGCAGCGATCAGAATGCTTGTCAGAAGGGACCTGTTCTGATGGACAAGGGCTGACTGTTTCAAACCAAAAAAAGAAATATTTAGACTGGAGAGAAAGAAGTAGTTCTTCACTGTGAGAATGGTGAGACCCTGGCCCAGGCTGCCCAGAATAGTGATAGATGCTCCATCCCTGGAACTGTTCCAGGAACCATTCCAGGTGAGGTTGTTTGCTGCTCTGAGCAACCTGCTCTAGTTGCAGATCCACAGAATCCCAGCATGGTAGAAGTTGGAAGGGACCTCTGGAGCTCACCCAGACCAACACTGCCTGCTCAAGCAGGATCACCTACACCAGGCTGCCCAGCATCACAACATCCAAGTGGGTTTAGAATCTCTCCGGAGAAGGAGACTGTACAACCTCTCTGGGCAGCCTGCTCCAGGGCCCCAGCACACTCACAGCAAAGAGGTTTCTCCTGATGGAAGCTCCTGGGTTCCAGTTTGTGCCCATTGCCCTTTGTCCTGTTGCTGGGCACCACTGATAGAAGTCTGGCCCCATCCTCTTGTCCCCCACCCTTTAGCTCTTGCTGAGCATTAAGCGGATCTCCTCTCAGGCTGCTCTTCTCCAGGCTCAACAGTCCCAGGTCTCTCAGCCTTTCCTTTTGAGAGAGATGCTCCATGCCTCTCAGTATCTTCCCACTGGACACTCTCTGGTAGTTTCATAGAATCATAGAATGGTAAGGTTGGAAGGAGACCTCAAGGATCATCTAGTTCCAACCCTCTGCCTCCTGTCCCTCTTGAAGTGGGGAGCCCAGAACTGGAACACGTTTTCCAGCAGAGGCCTCACTAGGGCAGAACAGAGTAGAAGAACCTCTCCTGACCTGCGACCACACTCTTACTCATGCACCCCAGGAGATCACTGGCCTTTGTGGCCACAAGTGCACACTGCTGGCTCGTGGTGAACTTGTCCACCAGTGCTCCCAGGTCCTTCTCTGTGGAGCTGCGTTCCAGCAGGTCACCCCTCACCTGTACTGGCTGTTCCTTCCCAACTGCTTGATCCTACACTTAGGTTTGTTGAACTGTATGATGTCCCTGCTGACTGCAGGGGGGTTGGACTATATGACCTTTAAAGGCCCGTTCCAGCCCAAACCATTTGATGATTATAAGTATTTTAGGAAAGTTACCTTACCTTCAGAAATTGGACTTTTCTGGCACTTCTCTGAATTAAAATTCATAACAAAAGAGGGGCCTGGGAAGAGCTTTGGCTCTTTTCTGTGATGAATGATGGCCTTTGACTCTCTTGAATGAAGGGTGGTTTGGTGCTGACCTGGCAATGCTGGGTTAATGGTTGGACTTGATCTTAAAGGTCTTTTCCAACCGAGTTGCTTCTGTGATGTCTACTGCATGCCCTTGCTGTCTTGAGTCCTGCTGCAACTACATTGTTGTGCTTATCTCTTAATGCTGCCACTCTTTGGAGGATGAGGACCAGGAAGCCTCCCTGCCCTGCAGAAAAAGTATGGGTAGACAACCACAAATACGTCGAAGCTGAGAGGCCACATTATGAGAGGGAAGCCACCATGGCTGCCACGGCCCCTGAGGAGTGCCCAGAGGTCGAGGCTATCAATGGGGTCTGCAATGATGACTCTGGTGAAAGCGAGTCCAAAGGAGACCTGAAAAGAGCAAGGAATGGGAAGAAACAAAGGAAACGGAAGCGTTCTCCAAAACCCAAACCCGTGGCCTCCAAGTTAGACTCTGTTCTAAGTGGGTTGTTAGCTGACCACGTCTGGTTTGACAAACCTTTCTATGACCGTGCTGAGACCCTCTACAGGACCAAAATAGCTGAGAGTCAGCTCCAGGAGGCACCTGAGACTGCTGAGGAGCTGGTACAGTCTCCTTTAGTGGCCAGGTCCAAAGCTGTTCAAGATGTTCCCAAGCCCAGGATGGTTTCATCAGCCCTGCCCTGCTCCCATGGTACTTTGTCTGCGTGCCACCATCTTGTTCAGGGTGTCTGGGTCAACAAGCTTGACTTTGATAAGGCTGAGGAAATGTTTATTGAGAGATCTCAGTTCTTTCTTCCTCCAAATGTCCTCACCATCCCCTCGGTGTGCTCAAAGGGTGGCAGCGTTGGGCTGAGGACGCCAGATGAGGGCTATGTCACAGCCCTGCCAACTCCTGCTACACCAAATGTGGCTGCAGATCCCATCACTGCTTCTGCTGTTCCCTTTGTTCCCAGTTTGCCTGGCTCTGTCCACCAGACAGTGAATGGTAAACCCCAGATTTCGAGCTTGCAGGCTCTTGTGTCCGAGGTCTGGTTGGAGAAACCTCTCTATGATGATGCTGAGAAGAGCTTCTACGAGAACATGTTTGATGATCACCCGCCGGGCAAAGGCAGACAGCAGCAGCACGGCTGCCCCGAAGTGCTGAAGAACTACCCCGAGGACAAGAAGAACCACGGTGCTGGGAAGCAGACAAGCATCAAACTCATGGAGATGGCCACCAACGTGCTTCCTGGTGTGGAGCAACCTTCACCCACCTGCTTTTTTCTGCATGAGGGCAGCGAGACCGTGTGGCTTAATAAGATGATGTATGACAGTGCTGAGTCACGATACTATGCAGCTGAAGCTTTGAAGATGTCCAGAGCAGGAGTGAGTTTGGAGAAGCAGGAGTCTGCAGTAGAAAACCCTTCCCATCCAGCCACTGATGCTTCAAGCATTCCTGCACCAGAAATGAAGTAGGAGAGGTTTATTCTTATCCAAAACTCCACTGGGTCAGGATTGAGCTGAAGGAATTTTGCATGTGTAGAAGACAGGAGCCAGCATATCACTGTAGGGAGATGTTGCTCCAGAGCTGAGGAGCCTGTGGGCAGAGAGACTGGGAGAATCTCCTCCTGAGGAATAATGGTGGTTAAAGGTGGTGCTCATGTGGTTTAGAGTCAGGGCTGGGAAGTGAGCCGAGGTTTGACCTTATCTTTGCATGGGGGGAGCCTGCCCCTTTTGTTTCGGAGAAGACAAAACTGGCTCCATTGGGTCATTCTGTTAAAAGACCATGAGGTCCTTCAAAGAATTCATTCTCTGAAGGAATTTCTCCCCATTTCTGTCAAGCCCTTGGGCTGGTCCTTGAGCTCCATGCCTGAGGTGACTACATTTGAGCATCACCCCCAGCATCCAGCTTGAGGAGGGCTTGGAGATGCTGAAGTCTAGTTTGGAGCAGGAGCATGCACTGTATTTGCCTCACTGCAGGAGAAGGCTGGCCACCTAGCTAGATAATTTGGTCTGCAAGCTGCTGTTGATTTGGGGACAAGGCACTTCTGAGCCTTGAGGTGTCCTGGGATTTGTTGAGGAAGCTTTTAAGATGCTTCCAGAGAAGCTCTGGAGGACACGTGTCTTTCACGTTCTCCTGCTTGGGATAATCTTCTCTTGAGTTGGACAGAACTTAAATATTGGTTCACCCCTTCCTAGGAAAGTCCTTGTGGTGTTGCCAGATGCTTGGCCTAAGTTTGTCTGTAACTGGGATTCTCTATTAATGGTGCTGGTTGGCAGCTCAAGCGAAGTCTGGAGGGTTGGGTATGACTGGGAATGAGGAGGAGGAATCAGTGTGGAGGACCTGCGGTGGTCTGGTCTCTTCTGGGTGAGATGGTGCTTGTTTTGCAACAGAGTGGTCTCTTGGACTCTGGAAGTGTGTTACTGTGCAGCTGTGGAGTTTGGAGCTGGTAAAGGAAGGATTTGTGGATTGCTAATGCTCTTTCTGTGTTGTGTGGTGGTGGTTTCATATCCCTGCTCTCCTCACCTCAAATTGACGTTGGATCTGTAGTTGTCTTCTGTCTTGAAACAAGGGCACATCTTCTTTTCCTGTGATAGTTGAGGCCTTCAAGCTAAGAAATGAAACCTTTGGAAGCTGCTGCACTGAAGAACAACAATGTGGACCATTTCACAAGGTGGTTTAAGCTGTTCCTTGGTGACATGACCTGTGTCTGTCTATTGCAAGCATGACAATGCTGATGATTTTGATCTCCAGCAGTTGTTGCAGCTTCCTAAAGGGCACTTGGACAGTTAGTGGTGGTGATGTTGAGAGTTGGGGGTGTATCTGGACTCCTGGAGGCCTCATCTTTCTTAGCAGTGGAAGAATTTGTGGAAGGAGGTGACTTATCCCATCCCCACTTGGTGTGGGGTCAGGCCAGGCAGATGAGTGGGTGATTAGACCTGTCCTGCTTTCTTAAGAGGATCCTGTTGACTTAAAGCTTTCCTCTGGAGAGGGAAACCAAGCAGAGAGCTGCAGACATAGCTGTGGGGAAAGAAAACTCTTCTGAGGAGCTCATAACAAGCTCTGCACCTTCTAGGGCCTCACTTTGGGTGGTTTTTGTTCTTCCTTTCTGCAGAAAAATGGCAGTTGACTACTTCATGCACGAGAAGATCTGGTTTGAGAAGTACAAGTACGACGATGCCGAGAGGAGGTTCTACGAGCAGATGAACGGGCCGGTCGGTGGCTCCTCACGCCAGCAGGTAAATGCTGCTTCTCAGGTGGGTGTTAGCAGGGGGCTGGAGCTTCAGGAGCTGGTACAGAGCAGGTTGAAGGACGTGATCCACCTGGATATGCACTCTTCCCCTTGTGGTGCTGCTTTTCCGTCTGTGAGAGTCCTCATGTGAGTGTCTTCTCTGGAGCTTGCTAAGCTTGCCCCTTAGCTCTGACCCTCTTCGTCTTTTAAAAGACCATTTTTGACCTGTGCAGAACCTTCTCCTGTGTTCAGGAGCTATCAGGTGCCCTTCCAAAGAGATTAGGTTGCAGCAGCTACTCTTAATCTTTTCAGACTGCTGCAGCAGGGCACCATGCTCTCTGTGGTCTAACAGGGACCCAGAGTGAGCTGAACAACCCTGAAACCTGTGGTTTTGCTGGCTGGGCTGAGCAAAGAATCCACCCATCCCCAAGGAAGATGATGTCTTGCTGCCACTTTGGAGCAGTTAAGCTTTCCTTGAGGGATCTATGTGACCTGATGCTTGAAGAGATGCATCTTGGCTCCAAAAATTCCACAGGAATGATGTTCCTGTCTTTGTCCCCCCTGAAGTCATCAGTGAGCTCCTGCAGGTGATTGTACCACAGCAGTGGTGAGTTGTGGGGAGCAGCTGAAGCCATTCAAGATTTAATTTCAGCCCCAAATGATGATGATTGAAAGCTTCAGAGCTCTGCTGACCTCTTCCTGCCCTGTCAGGAGCTGTTAGCTGCTTCTTTGTCTGGCTGCTTGTCTAGAAAGCTGCTTAGAGTTTGAAATGGCTGTGGTGTAAGTGTTGGAAGGAGAAGCTTTTTAATGAAGTCAGAGCTTCTAGGCACACTCTTGGCTGTTCCTGCTGCCTGCCAACATCACCTGGGACACCTGCCTAAAAATTAGATGAGTGCTTGAAGTAGATGAAGTGCAAACCTCTGTGGTGCTCTTAGAAGAACAGTGTAGACTATTTTGCTGCACATCAGGAGCTTCCACCACTGAAGTTCTGCCTTTGAGAATTGGTGTGAAGGCTCATGGAGGGGAGATTCTGCAGCAGTTTCTCAGCCACTTCTCCAAGGGGTGTGGGGGGGAAATCCAAGCTCTTTTAAAAACCTTTCCTGTCACTCAGAAGTGAGTATGGGCATGTTGTTGATCTTCTGTGGTCTGTTTGAGATATGGGGCTTTGAGGCTTGCAGGCAGTTTCGGTGTCTCAGGTCTTGCTTGTAGGGTTGCAGTCTGGGAGAGGCAAGGAGTGAATGGATCATGGAAGTGGGGAATTTGTGCCCTAGGAAGGGAATCGTCCAGTCTAGGCTAAAAAAAAAAAAAACCAAACCCAAAAAAACCAACCTCCTTATGCTCCATCCTCTGGGTCCTAAAGCCTTCAGTCTGGGCTGTCACTTCTCACCCAAGTACAATGATAAGGAAAAAGAACTACCTCATGCTAGATCTTGAGGGAACACTGATGTGACTCCAACCCTCGGCTTGCCTGGCAGCTTTCCAAAACCCTGATCAGAAAGGGAATTTCAAAGCTCCTTGACTTGGCTGATTTCACAGACACGTGATCCTGATCTCAGCAGGGGCTGTGCTTGCTGCAGCTTGATTCTCCTCCTTTACTNATTTCATCTGTTTCCTTTTTTTTAACTTTTTTTACCCAAACCTTGGTTCTTTCTGCACTGTTTGCAGGAGAACGGAGCCAGCACCATCCTCCGGGACATTGCCAGAGCCAGGGAGAATATCCAGAAATCGCTGGCCGGAGTGAGTACCAAAGCTCTCTCACCAGCTGGCTTCCTTCCAACCATTTTTAGCTCTGATGGCATCTTGCAGAAAACAAAACAAAAACACAAGCCAAACCCTGCTTGTTGGTTGGCCCCCACCTCGAGGGAGCTGATCCTGTTGGCTTCTCAGTTCTGTAGCCAAGAGGAGATGGCAGTGTGCAGTGCTGTGCCCACCAGCAGGGCTCCATCCCATCATCAGCATGCTGCTTGCTGGGGGCTTCTGCACACTGACTGCATTGGGCTTTCAGATCCCTCCAGGGCTACATTGCTTTGGGTGTTGGTGTTTTTTTGGGTGTGGTTTTTTTTTTTTAAGTTTTCTTGTTCTCCTTAATTTTTTTTTTTAAATTATTTTTCTCTGGGTTTTCTTTAATTTTCATTTATTCTTTATTTTTCTTCATTTTTCTTTGTTTATTTTTCCTTTTTTATTATTTTCTTTTTATCCTTTTTTAATTATTGTCTTTAATTTTTTCTTAACTTTCGCATTTTATTTTTACTTGTTTTAAAATTTTCCTTTTATTTTTTTTGTTTTCCCTTCATTTTTTCCCTTTTGGTTTTTCCCTGTTTGTTCTTTTTTTTTGTTTTCCCTTTTGGTTTTTCCCTGTTTGTTCTTTTTTTTTGTTTTCCCTTTTGGTTTTTCCCTGTTTGTTCTTTTTTTTTGTTTTCCCTTTTGGTTTTTCCCTGTTTGTTCTTTTTTTTTGTTTTCCCTTTTGGTTTTTCCCTGTTTGTTCTTTTTTTTTGTTTTCCCTTTTGGTTTTTCCCTGTTTGTTCTTTTTTTTTGTTTTCCCTTTTGGTTTTTCCCTGTTTGTTCTTTTTTTTTGTTTTCCCTTTTGGTTTTTCCCTGTTTGTTCTTTTTTTCGTTTTCTCCTTGGTTTTCTCCCCCTTTTTTTTTGGTTTTCCCTTCTTTTTTTTTTTTTCCTTTACCTTTTTGTTCCTCCTGGTGAATTCAGAGTATGCTTTGGGTTGGAAGTGTCCTTAAAAAACACCACGTTCCAACCCCTCTCCCCATGGGCAGGGACACCTTCCACTAGCCCAGGGTGCTCAAGGCCTCCTCCAGCCTGGCCTTGGATGTTGCCGCAAGTCTCAAGTAACCTCACTGGGGCAGCAAACGCCCCGAGCTGCCAGCACAGGAGGATGTCTCTGCTGGGGTACCCTTAGCTGCCACCTTCTCTTTCCTGGGGATGCCTTCTGTTTCAGGGTATGTGCAAAAAAATGGTACCTCCTATCTGCTGCATCCAGGAAATTCAGCTTGGCTGCTTGCTCCAAGTCTTCGCCATCTCCTAGAATTTGAGAGACAGGCTTTTTTGAAGTGTTTTTGTGCAGCCAAGACACTTCATTTTTCCAGAGGAAGCTTGGAAAGTGGTTTTATAGGTCAGGAAAACTCAAAGAATCCAGCCCACGTGTCTTGATTTCTTAACTCTGCAGTGGGACTGCTGCACAGGTCTTCCCATCTGAGGGCTTCCATCCTTCAGTTGGAGTAATTTGGTTCCTCTTGGGGTGTTTAACACCCTCATTTCTACCTAGAGCAGGACACAACTAGGGGATGGAGCCTTTCTCAAAGGGAATATTTCATCTTCTTCCTTAACACCAGCAGAAAGGGCTAACACAATACTTTTGGGGTGAATGCGAAGGAGTTTGGTTCATTTCTTTCCCCCTGGTGACCTCGCTGAACGTGACACAAACTTCTGCAGCTGCTCCAGTGAGTTATCCAAGAAGAAATTTGGAAGTGGGTGCAGGAATATGAGGGTAAATTTGACCAAAGGGTGGTGGAAAAGAATTAAGTTTGCTTTGGTGGCCCCAGAATTACAGCAGACAAATCAGGGGAAGGTTGGGACAGCTTAATAAGAGGAAAATCAACTGAAAACACTGTTGAGGAGGAAAAACATCTGGAAGTTTCCTAATCTTAGTTCCTTATTTTGGCCATCAGCTGAAGATTTTCCTGAAGTGGCTCATTTTAAGCTGAAATCTGAACTCTTGGGGCTTTCAGTAGGGGAGCAGCAGCTTCTCAAAATCTTTGAGTAAGGCAAAAATATGTAGGAAAATGAATGCCCATCTCAAGCAGGGCTGGAAAACTCTTGGCACAAAAATTAATCTACTGGGGTTTGTCTTTTTTATTCCTGTGAGGAAAGCTTGGTGGGCTTGAGGATTGAAAACCTCAGTGAACCATGGTCAGATCTTCTGTATCGGTTAAGATGGAGGTGCTGAGAAACAAGCTGAGAGCATCAGTTCTGAAGGACCTGATTTCTGTATTTCTGAAGGACCATTGTTGCCTTGGACAACCCTATCATAGAATTCTTTAGGTTGCAAAAGACCTTTAAGATCATCAAGTCCAACCATCAACCTAATACTGTCAGGTCCCTCAGCACCACATCTATGTGGTTTTGAAAGCCCTCCATGGATAGGGACTCCACCACTGCCCTGGGCAGCCTGAGCCAGGCCTTTACAACAATTTCATGAAGAAATTGTTCCTCATGTCCAACCTAAATCTCCCCTGGTGCAACCTGAGACTGTTTGATCTCATCTCATTGCTTGTTCTTTGGGAGAAGAGACCCACCCCTACCCCACTTCTTTCAGGGAGTTGTAGAGCGCCAGAAGGTCTCCCCTCAGCTTCCTTTTCTCCCAGCTGAACGACCTCAGTTCCCTCAGCTGCTCCTCTCAAGTTCTCCAGACCCTTCACGAGCTTCTTTGTCCTCTGGACAAGCTCCAGCCCCTCAATGTCCTTCTTGGAGGGCCCCAGAACTAAACCCAGGATTTGAGGTGTGGCCTCACCATTGCCCAGCCCAGGGAGACAATCCCTGCCCTAGTCCTGCTAGTCAAGTTATTGCTGATCCAAGCCAGGATGCTGGTGCCCTTCTTGGCTGCTGGGTTCAGATCAGGGCTGGTTTCAGATCTGCTTTGTTCTTCTGAAATGTATGTAGGAGCCTGGAGAAGGGTTAAGTAGATGGCTTGGACCTCCTGAAGGAGGTTACAAAGCTCTGATGCTGGAAACATTTGTTTGCACATACCTTCCATCTTGCTTTGCATGGTCATCTCTGCTTCAGACAGCCTCTCCAGTTGGCATCTGCTTGATCGTGAATGCTTCCTTGGATCTGACGTGGTTACCATGTGGGATGGGATCCATCCACAGGGACCTGGACAAGTTGGAGAAGTGGGCCTATGAACTTCATAAGGTTCAATAAGGCTAACTGCAAGGTCCTGCATGTGGATTGGAGGCATCCTTGGTATTCATCCAGGCTGGGGATGAAGGGCTGGAGAGCAGCCCTGAGGAGAAGGACTTGGGGGTGCTGGTGGGTGAGAAGCTGGAGATGAGCTGGCACTGAGCACTGCCAGCCCAGAGCCAGCCCTGTCCTGGGCTGATCCCCAGCAGTGTGGGCAGCAGGGGGAGGGAGGGGATTCTGCCCCTCTGCTGCACTCTGGTGAGTGCACCTCTGGGTTCCCAATGCAAGGAGCAGCTGCTTGAGCAGGTCTGGAAGAGGCCATGAAGATGATTAGGGGGCTGGAAGCCCTCTGCTGTGAGGCCAGGCAGAGAGAGTTGGAGTTGTTACAGTTTGGAGCAGAGAAGGCTCTGTTCAGACCTTATGGTGGCCTTTCAGGACTTAGACTGGCCTATGAGAAAGATGGGGACAGACGTTTGAGCAGGGCCTGTTGTGGCAGGACCAGGGTGATGGCTTGAAACCAAAAGGAGGAGATTATATTGGAGAGAAGAAAGAAATTCTGTTATGGGGGTGCTGAAACCTTGGCCCAGGTTGTCGAGAGAGGTGGTAGGTGCCCCATCCCTGGAAGCATTCCAGGTCAGGTTGGTTGGAGCTCTCTGAGCCCTGCTCAACACAGAGAGGGTGGACTTAGATGGTCTTCGAAGGTCCCTTCAAACCCAAACCTTTTGAGGACTCAACGACCAGAATTCACTTCTCCCTGAGTTAACTTAGTCCAGATAATGTAACCAGAGCAAGAGGTCAGACACACACAGTTCATCTGAGCTTTCATTCTTCTCTGGTGTCCTGAGGGATAGCCTGGTGATGTTAGCAGCTTCTGTTTGTGGGGGTGCAAGTGAGGATGGAAGCCCATGGAAGAGGTTTCATCCAGTTCTCCCTGCAGTCTAATGTTGTGTTGCTTTGCTTCTCCAGCAGGTGGTAATTTGGGGCTTGTTAAGAGCTTGGTAACCTTGCATGTGTTTCTTCGGCTATTAGAGCTTAGATCTTCTCAGTGCTCATCGCTGTCTAAAGGATGGAGATCAAGGATAGGGCCAGGCTCTTCTCAGGGGTGTCCAGGGACAGGACAAGGGGCAACGAGCACAAAGTGGAACCTGGCAGGTTTCATGAGGAGAGACATCTTGGCTTGGAGGGTTGAGGGCCTTGCAAGGAACTGTCCAGAGAGGTGGAGTCTCCTCTGGAGAGCTTCCAAGCCCACCTGGAGATTGCAATCTTGGCCAGCGTGCTTCAGCCAGGGAGGTTGGACTGGATGATCTCCAGAGGTCCCTTCCACCCCTGACCATGCTAGGATTCTGGGATTACAGGAGAACCATCTGAGACCACAGTTTATGCCACAGGAATGCATGCAGCTGCTTCACCTTGGATTTTACAGATGAGGAGATAGCTGGGACCACACTCTAGACATGTCCTTGTGGTTCTGCCACCCAGCTGGGTGACCTCTGTGCAGACACCGAGCAGATGGCCCAGTTCAGTTCAGTGTTTCTGTGCAGGCTTTGGTTGGTGTGTGGTTGGTGTGAAGCTACCTCTTGTTGCTTGACAACTTGTCCTGCATGTGAGTCTGCTGCCTGAACTTGACCTCTTCCAGCATGAGTGAAATCCTTTGCTATCTTCCATGTTCAACCAAACGTCCCCCAAACCTTTTGCCCTTTGCAGCAGAAGACAGGTCCTCCTCGTAGTAAAGAAGCTCCTTCTGCCCGTCAGAAGAGGCAGTCAGGCCGCTCAACTGTAAGTCAACTACGCATGGGTGGAGCTGCTTGTGTGGTTTGAGAGGATGGTGTAGAGCAAGGACAGCCCTGCCTTGCAGAGATGGACCAAGTTCTCCTCCTCTGTGACGAGAACTGCTTCTGGCACGTGGCTGAGGCTCACCCTGTATCATGGAATCATAGAATAGAATCATTTTGGTTGCAAAAGATCTTTAAGATCATCAAGTCCAACCACTACCTACCAAGACTGGTGCTAAACCATGTCTCTTAGTAGGACATGTAGATATCCCAGCTTGTCCAACAACTGCAGGTCTCCACTCATATCCCTGCACCTGCACTACCTCAGCAGTGGTGTTGGAGGTTGATCTCATGCTGCTTCTCACTTCTGCCCTGTGCCCCTTTTTGAGTGGGTGGAGAAGGGTCTCTTTAACCTTCTCGCTCTGTGTATCCTCCTGGGCTTGGCATCTCCCAACTTTCTTTTTATGTGCCAGGCATTCCATATATTCTTTTTCTTCACCCTAATCTTCCATCTTGAGTGACTGCTGACATCTCCAAAGCTAAGGTCCACCTTATTTCATCCACTGGCAGGGTGTTAATTATTTCTTGACACCTCATCAGTTCCTCCATTGTCTTCAGGTCACAGCCTGAAGACCTCTTTTCCCCTGCCCCTCCCTTGGTCAATCTGAAGCCTTCTTTGAAATGAATCCCCCCTCTCCCCCATTTCTATTGACTGTTAAATACTTTGGAAGGTGGATCTCTAGAATTTCTTCTTCAGGATGCCTGGAAGCAGGGTTAAGCTGTTCTGAGAGGACTTAAACCTGGGCTGGGGGAACGTGAAAGCGTAGAGATGTTGGGATCTCCTCCCAGCTTCCATAATGATGTTAGGTGGGTCATTTCTGTGCTCTGTCCCTCAGTTTGTCTGTAGAGGAGATAACTTGTCCCATCTAAGAGGCTTAGGGTGAAACTGTGTGTGTTTAGTTGCAGTCTATGACCTCAGCCTTCAAAGAATGACTTTATCCTTTGCCATGTCCTTCATCAGTGTCAGCTGAAAGTTTTTCAGATACCTTTGGTGCTTCATTCTGTAGAGCTTTTTATAGAGCCTTCAGAGAAGATGTAGATGTCCTGTTGTCCTCATAGGTGATTGTCCTGTTGTCCTCATAGGTGATTGTCCTGTTGTCCTCATAGGTGATTGTCCTGTTGTCCTCATAGGTGATTGTCCTGTTGTCCTCATAGGTGATTGTCCTGTTGTCCTCATAGGTGATTGTCCTGTTGTCCTCATAGGTGATTGTCCTGTTGTCCTCATAGGTGATTGTCCTGTTGTCCTCATAGGTGATTGTCCTGTTGTCCTCATAGGTGATTGTCCTGTTGTCCTCATAGGTGATTGTCCTGTTGTCCTCATAGGTGATTGTCCTGTTGTCCTCATAGGTGATTGTCCTGTTGTCCTCATAGGTGATTGTCCTGTTGTCCTCATAGGTGATTGTCCTGTTGTCCTCATAGGTGATTGTCCTGTTGTCCTCATAGGTGATTGTCCTGTTGTCCTCATAGGTGATTGTCCTGTTGTCCTCATAGGTGATTGTCCTGTTGTCCTCATAGGTGATTGTCCTGTTGTCCTCATAGGTGATTGTCCTGTTGTCCTCATAGGTGATTGTCCTGTTGTCCTCATAGGTGATTGTCCTGTTGTCCTCATAGGTGATTGTCCTGTTGTCCTCATAGGTGATTGTCCTGTTGTCCTCATAGGTGATTGTCCTGTTGTCCTCATAGGTGATTGTCCTGTTGTCCTCATAGGTGATTGTCCTGTTGTCCTCATAGGTGATTGTCCTGTTGTCCTCATAGGTGATTGTCCTGTTGTCCTCATAGGTGATTGTCCTGTTGTCCTCATAGGTGATTGTCCTGTTGTCCTCATAGGTGATTGTCCTGGTTCTTAGAATGTGTTTAGACTGGCTCTCAAATGTTCTCTTTCCCTGGAGTCATGACTCAGCTTCACTAAGCCTCACCAAGCTTTGGCAGCGAGTGAAGAGGTGATGAGTTTCATCTTGGGTTTGCTTGTTGCAGAGCACCAACACAACCTCTCCTGGGTCTGCTGGTGACCATAATGAACTCCTTGCCAGAATTTCCCACCTGGAGGCAGAAAACCAGAACCTTCGCAGTGGTAAGTTGGAGAGTTGTGGCCTGTTGGCAGGTGAGGTTGTCTTGGTGGGAGTGAGCTCTGATCAGATCTTTGTAGACTTCAAAGTGGAGCAACTGGTGGTCATAAAGCCCACTTTTTAGCAGAAGCAGCTTTGTCCTTGTGCAGAGCCACAAGATAAGGTTCTCCTTGCCCTCTTCTCACAGTTGTTTCAGACCTTCAGATGGCCATGTTCAAGTTGGAAAGTCGCCTGAACGCTCTGGAAAAGTCATCTACCTCCCACCAACCCTCACTGGTTCCCCCAACCCAGGTAAGCTTTGGCAAGATGATGTTCTTGAATGCTTCACCAAGTGCCAGATCTCCTGAGGTGGCCTGGCTGTCTGAAGATGGAAAGATGCTGATAGATAGGATGAGTTTGTAGGTTCTCCAGCAGTTCTGGCAGCTGCCCCATTATCTTTCCTTCCTACACATACTTTTGGGGAATCTTCTGTCTTGAGACCAGCAAAATTAGAGACTTCAGGTGGGGAGAGATGGTGCAGGTCTGTTGAAGTTCAGGGTTTGATTCTCATTGTAGGTTAGAGGATATGCTGCCAGTGGTGGTCTTGGCAGTGAGCAGCAGACCCTTCTTTATGCTGGGAAGACACTTGGTTGTGTTCCCAACTGCTGTGGTGCTCAGATTTATGATCTAGACATCCTGAACCCTGTAGAGAAGGATCAGCTCTTGGCTGCATGGTGGTGGTTTTCACTCTAGGACTGTAAGTGTGGCATGGTGGGACACTTTGAAGGTCTATCTGGTCAGTTGTCCTACTTTAGTCAATATATGATTCTTCACCCAAATCACATGGTGTGGGCCATGCCCTGTGTCTCAAGCAATGTAGACTTTGAGCTTCTCTTAAGGTCTGCTGTGATTTAGATTCATCTTCTCCTCTTTTTCCTTCATGTGAACTCGAATCTATCTCACCCCACTGAAGAAAGTGGAACCCTTCAGTGTTCCCTCCAAGAAAGTGGAGCTCCCATCTGCTTCACCTGCAAAGAAAGCTGAGCCAGCTGCTCTAGAGGAAGATGGTGATGATGACATTGACCTTTTTGGTAGCGATGATGAAGAGGAAGACCAAGAGGCTGCTAAAGTCCGTGAGGAGAGATTGCGTCAGTATGCAGAGAAGAAGGCCAAGAAGCCTGGTCTGATTGCCAAGTCTTCTATCCTTCTGGATGTCAAACCAGTGAGTGGCTCAAGTGGGGGAACCTCCTGAGTGATGCTGAAGGGACTGCTGGAGATAGGACCTCCAGAATTAGAATCATAGACTGGTTTGGGTTGGGAGGGACCTTCAAAGGTCATCCAGTCCAACCCCTATGCAGTGAGCAGGAACAGCTGCAGCTAGAGTAGGTTGCTCAGAGCTCTGTTCAACATGACCTGGAATGGTTCTCAGAGTGGACCTTCCTCAGCCTCTCTGGACAACCTGCTTCTGGTGTCACCACCCTCACAGTGAAGAATTTCTTCCTAATCTCATCCAAATCTCCACTCTTTCTGTTTGAAATCATCGCCCCTTGTCCCATCACTACAATCCCTGACCAAGAGTCCCCTCCCAGCTTTCCTATAACCTTCTTTAAGTTCCGGAGGGCCTCCAGAAGGTCTCCTTGGAGCCTTCTCTTCTCCAGGCTGAACAACCCCAAATCTCTCAGCCTAGTCTCACAGCAGAGGGCTTCCAACCCTCCCACCAGGGCTGTGCCCTCCTCTGGCCCTGTGCCAGCAGGTCCATATCTACTGTGTTGAGGACTTTAGAGCTGTCCCCAGCACTGCAGGTGAGGTCTTAGCAGAGCTGAGGAGCAGAATCAGAGCTGAGAGAGGAGGAGGAATGTTGAGCGGTGAGTCACTTGAAACCTCTTGGGGCTATTGGTGATCTCCAAGACACCTCTGAAGTTCACACTTGACCCTTTTGCAGTGGGATGATGAGACTGACATGGCCAAGATGGAGGAGTGTGTCAGGTCTGTCCATATGGATGGGCTGGTGTGGGGAGCCTCCAAACTGGTCCCAGTGGGTTATGGCATTAAGAAGCTCCAAATCCAGTGTGTGGTGGAGGATGACAAAGTGGGGACGGACATCCTGGAGGAAGAGATCACCAAGTTCGAAGACTATGTAAGTTTTGGGGCAAGCTGGCTGATGTCTGACCCATGGGGTTGTTTCTAACCACCTGCAGATTTTTGGTACACTTGGGAGCTGTAGATAAAGTTGATGGTGTCTGCTGAGACAAATGTTTAACCCTGAGATGTCTCCATCTCCATCCTTCCTCCTTCCATGGAGCTCCAGCCCTGTGCCAGTAACACTCCCAGTCTTGTTGGGAGAGCAGGAGGCCAGAGACTTCCTGTTCTTGACCTTTGCCTGATCCTTGGTTCCATTTGGAGTAAAAGAGGATCTCTAAATGTTCCTACGGGTTTCTAAGATGTTCTTCACAGGGTGAACTGTGAAAGCTTTGTAGAGTCATGGGATCGTTTTGGTTGGCAAAGACCTTTAAGGTCAGCAAGTCCAACCATGAACCCAGCACTGCCAGGCCACCACCAAACTATGGCCCTCAGCACTATATCTATATGGCTTTGAAAGCCCTCAAGGGATGAGGACTCCATCACTGCCCTGGGCAACCTGGGCCAGGCCTTGACAACCCTTTCCACGAAGAAATTGTTCCTCATGTCCAACTTAAACCTCCCCTGGGGCACTTTGAGGCTGTTTTATCTTCTCCTATCACTTGTTCCCTGATGGAGGAGATTGAGCACCACCTGGCTCCAACCTCCTTTCAGGGACTTGTGGAGAGCTAGAAGGTCTCCCCAGACAGTCTCCTCTCAGCCTCCTTTTTTCCAGGCTGAATAACTCCATGTCCCTCAGCTGCTCCTCACAAGTTCTCCAGACCCATCACCAGCTTTGTTGTCCTTTGGCCATGTCCCAGCCCCTCAATGTCCTTGGAGCAAGGGACCCCAACACTGCACCCAGGACCTGGGCAATGCTTGGTCTCTGAGCATGGTTTTGAAGACATCCCTGATGTGCTTTCTCTGGTTTTAAATGTCCAAAGCCACCTTGGTGATCTCTGGCTGCTGCTTTTTGTTCCCTTGCAGGTGCAGAGCGTGGACATTGCTGCTTTCAACAAGATCTAGGAGCATTAATGATGTCTCCCCAAACTGTAACTAATAAAGATCAAGATTGGACCTGCAGATGGAGTAGTGGTTTTCTCTGATGGGTCCAGCTTCTCCAGGGGCTTTGGTTGTCAGAGTTTGGGATATTTTGCTTCCTTTTCTGCACTTCATGAAAGGTCTTGAGATGGAGGTGAGCTCCATTTCTGAGTTGGATTGAAGGTCTGAGAGGCATATCACCTTCCCCAAGGTGGTACTTCAGGTCAGGCTCTACACAAAACCCCTGGCATGGATCAGCAGGAAGCACCCAGGAGCTGCTGGATTTGGGCTGGATCTCATCCTCCTTCCTGCTCCTGAAACCCTCATTTGGAGCTGAAGTACCAAGAGGTGGTGACCTTTCTAATGACAGGTTGGTCACAGTGCCAGTGTCCAAGGTCCAGGCTCAAGTTACACAGTGCCAACACGAGGAAGAGCCATGGGGTTGGGCTGTAAGCTGTGAGGTGCTGCTGGGGTTGGCATCCACCATGCCAGCTGTCCCTGCTGGCACTTGTCCCGGTGTTGGTGTGGCTAGTGTTTTGTCCTGCTGGGTGTGTGGCATACGTCTTCTGCTCCATATTGGCATCCTGGTGGTGGTGAACGTCCATGTGGATGGCATAGACAAGTGGGACCAAGTGAACCCTCAGTGTCTTACAGGCGACCAAGCTGAGTGGTGGGGTGGACACACCTGAGGGACAGGATGGCACTGGGGGAACCTGGACAGGCTGGAGATGTGGGCCTATGTGAACAGCATGAGATTGGACCAGGCTAAGCACAAGGTCCTGAACCATGGGTGGGGGCAAGCCCAAACCCAGGCTGGGGGTGAAGGGCTGGAGATAGGACTGGAGGGATGCTGCCACTCCTTTTGTCCCATGTGCCCTCTGTTGCCACCCACGGTGCCCTGTGACCCTTGTGTCTGTTCTGTGGTTCGTGTCCTGCGTCCAGGTGTCCTTGGTGCTGCCCTCGCCCTTGTGCCGTGTGTCCCATCTGCTGCCATCCCCACGGTCCCTCGTTTTCCCATGTCCCCTGTGTGTCACAATCCCTGGTGTCCTGTGTCCCCACTGTCACCTGTGTGCTGCCCTCCCTGTACGTCCCGTGTCCCCTGTGCCCCGTGCCCGTCAGCACTCTGCTGCTCCTCCTCCGTGTCCCCGCTGTTCGCCTCCCTGATCCCTTTCCACGTCCCCACCGTCCCGCTCTCTATCCCCCCTCCGCGTCCCTCCCCGTGTCGCCGCTGTCGCACTCTCGCCCTCGTTCTCGCTGTCCGCCTCCCCCTATCCCCTTTTCTGTGTCCCCGCCGTCCCTCCCTGCCTCCTCTCCCCGTCCCGCCTCCCTGCCCGCTGCCCCTCCCCGTGTCCCGCCTTTCCCCGCTCCGTGTCCCGTGCCCCCGTGCCCGCGTCTTCTGCCGCTCCCTCGCTGTCTCCCTGGCGTGCCCCGCGGTGCGTGCCCGCGGCCGTGTGCCGCCGTGCCGATGGCGGGGCTGACAGACCTGTACCACCTCTCCATGGCCTGCGGGCACTGGCGCAGCGGCCGGGCGCGGCTGCCTGCCTCGGCAGAGCTCTTCTTCCGCCGCGGGCCCTTCGGCGGCGCCTTCGCGCTGGCCGCCGGCCTGGCTCAGGGGCTGCGCGGCCTCCGCGCCTTCCGCTTCTCGGCTGCCGGTGAGGGGGCGGCGCTGGCCCCAGAGTGGCCTTCGAGGGGTACCTAGGGACGGGGCGGGGGGGGCTGGGGACAGAGGAGACTCCCGTGGCTCCTCGGAGGCCCACTTCGGGGCACCCCGGTGGCCTTTTCAAGGAGGACCTGGGGCAAGGGGAACACCTGGGGGTCCTTTGAGGGGATCTGAGGAGCGGGGGATACCCTGGGAGCCCTTCAAAGGGAGACCTGAGGAACAGAGGGAAACCTGGAGATAGCTTTTCATGGGGGGGCTTGGAGCCAGCGAGGAACTGACAGGGTGCTTCAAGGAGGACCTGGGATCCAAGGGGGATTCCCTGGAGTCCTTCAGGGGAGACCTAGGTGAGAGGGGAAAGCCCCAGGAGGCTTTTGGGAGGAACGTGGGGACAGGGAGGGCCCCAAGAGAGCCTTTGGGGGGAACTTGGAGCACAAAGGGGATCCTCAGAACGAAGTGGGACCTCTGGAGTCCTTCAAGGGGGACCTGAAGACAGGGATACCCCTTGGGTCCCTCAGGGGGTACCTGGGGGGCATAGGGGATTTGTACTGGGGCCAGAGCAACCCCTCAGGGTGTCCTACAGGGGACAGGGACATTTCTTGGAGGGATATGTGGGCCAAAGGTACCTCTCACTGGGACCCATGAGGGAACAGAGACAACCCTCAGGGTAACCCTCTAGTGGGACTTGCAGGGGATATGGAAAGCTCAGAGGGATCTGGGGGACAGGGGAACCCCTCAGGAGGACTTACATGGGACAGGGACATATCTCAGAGGGATCTAGGGGACAAGAGGACCTTTCAGGGTAACCTGCAGGGGCCATGGACAGTCCTCAGGGGGATAGGAACATCTCAAAGGAATCTGGGTGACAAGGACACAAGAAGGGGTGGATGTGACCAGCCCTTAGAGAAACCTGGGAGACACTGGACCACCCTTCAGGAGGACAATGCTCCCATGGACTGTCCCTCAGAGGAGACCTAGTGGACCATGATGCCCCTTACATCTGAGTGGTGGTGGGTGCTGTGAGGTGTCCCCTGGCCACGAGGTGTCCCCCAGCACAAGAGGCTTGGTGCCTCCTGTGTCACCACGTCGCTTGGGGAGCCACCAGCTTTGGTGACCACTGACCTTTGCCCCCACAGACATTGCCTATCTGCGCTCTGTCCTGCCCAGCACCACTGAGGAGGCCTTCTTCGATTACCTGGCCACTCTGGACACCTCGGAGGTGACAGTCTCTGCTGTGCCAGAGGGTTCTGTCGTCTTTGCCAGGGTGGGATACGCTTGGTCCCCTCCCCTCTTTTGTAAGAGTTAGGGGGCCATCAGCTCTGATGTCCCTGAGGAGGATGGGGACATCACCTACATGGTTGTCCCCTGCAGGTCCCATTCCTGCAGGTGAAGGGGCCACTGCTGGTGGTGCAGCTGCTGGAGACCACTTTGCTGTGCCTGGTCAACTATGCCAGGTAGGACACGTCCTGTTGTGGTCCATTGGAGGCCCATGGTAATCCCTTCCATGTCCCCACACAGCTGCTGAGCTGAGGATCCTGGAGGTCTTCCACTCTGGGCTGTGTGCCAGCGTGACCCATCCCTTCCTCCCCCCCAGCCTGGTGGCCACCAATGCCGCTCGATTCCGACTCCTTGCCGGCCCAAATGTGAAGCTGATGGAGATGGGGCTGCGGCGTGCTCAGGGGCCAGATGGTGCACTCTCAGCCTCCAAGTACTCCTACATTGGGGGTGAGTGGTGGCCTGCAGTGTCCTGTGGCACCATGGCCACCCCATCACCCACTTGTCCCCTCTGTCCCTTCTCACAGGCTTCGACTGCACCAGCAACGTGCTGGCAGGGAAGCTCTACGGCATCCCGGTGCGCGGCACCATCGCCCACTCCTTCATCATGTCCTTCACCGCGCTGGATGAGGTGCAGCCCCGGGTAAGCTGCCTCAGGGTGGGGATGAGGTGCCCTGGAGGTTGCCATGGGGTGTGCGAAGTCTTTGTCCTCCCACACAGGAGCTGGCACCGTTGGCAGGAGGAGACCCAGTGGACCTCCCGACCTTGGCTGAGTCATGGCTGCAGCAGGTGTGTGAGCTGCTTCAGACTCCCCTGGAGAAGACGAACCGGGGCGAGCTGGCCGCCTTCCTCTCCTATGCTGTCACCTTCCCATGTGACTTCCAGGGGCTGCTGGACACTTACTGTGTCAGGAGGTGAGAACATCAGGTTCTCACCACTCACTAGTGGCTTTGCCACCATGGTGGAGGGGATGACCATGTCCCTCCTTGGTGGCCTGCAAGCAGAGAAATTTCCACCTGGGGAGCATTCTTGTGCTTCACTGTAGGTTGGCAGAAGGCTTGAACCTGCTGTTGGATCCATCCTGGGTCCTTGTCCCACCAAGCAAGGGCCAGTAACCTTCTCATCCATGCCAGGAGTGGCTTGCCCAACTTCTGTGCTGTGGCGCTGGCCCTGCACCAACTGGGCTACCAGGCCATCGGTGTGCGGCTGGACAGCGGGGACCTGGCCGAGCAGTCCAAGGAGGTCCGCCAAGTGCTCCGAGCCTGTGGTGCTCAGTAAGTCCACCTAAGTCTATCACCAAACCTGGGTTGGTTGCTACTGGTCACCAGCTTCTCCAGCTGGGGCACCTTGTCCTGCTGTGGTGGGAGTCCTCACAGCTTAGGAGGGTGCTGTGAGTGGAGATATGGATCCACCTCAAACCCCAAGTCCTCACCAGCTTCCAGGTGCCCTGGTTTGAGACCATCCCCATTGCTGTCAGCAATGACATCAGCGAGCAAAGCCTAGAGAGGTTCATCCAGGAGGTGAGGTGGCTGCTGCTGGGGCTGTGAGGGCACTTTGGCTTTTGCTGGGTTTGGGTGGGGTAGGTGTACACCAGGCACCTTCAGGCAGAGCACTCTCTGAACTGTCTCAGTGGCTCTGGTCACAACATTGGTGGCAGGGCTGGGCCACCCATGGCCTCTATCTTCTCTTCTGCACCAGGGGAATGAGATTGACATGATTGGCATCGGGACACACCTGGTGACGTGTCCCCTGCAGCCGTCGCTTGGTTGTGTTTACAAGGTCAGTAGTGGCAGCAGCTCTGTCCTGATCAGCTTCGGGGACCAGGTGGTGTGGCAGGGGCTGTGCAGCCAAGGGGGACCTGGCCCTGAGTGATCAAGCTGTGAAGGCAATGTCATCATCAAATGGTTTGGGCCAGGAAGGTCCTTCAGAGGTCATCTGGTCCATCCCCCACCCCCCAAGTCAGCAGGGACACCTGAGGTTAGTCAGAGCTCCACACATCACCTGACTTAAGTCCAGCTTTCCACCCACCAGCAACTCAAAGTCCTCCACAGGGCTGCCCTCCAGCCTGCAGTGATCCTGGAGACTGCCCCAACCCAAGTGCAGGCCTTGCTCTTGGCCCTGTCCCTGTTGAACCTCATGAAGTTCACATGGGCCTACCTCTCAAGCCTGTCCAGCTCCCTTCCATCTCTTAAGGGACTCAACAGGTATCATCTGCAAAGTACTAGGAGGTTGCACCACCACTATGTTCTCCTTGGCATGTAGATGAGAGGACTGTAAGGAGAAGCTTGCAGGCAGCAGGTGGGATGTCCACCTTTGGGGTGGCTTGAGGGGCTTGTAATTATTCAGCTGGTTTGTGTTGGTGGCTCCCCCACCACGTCGGGGCGGGGGACACAGGACAGAGCTCAGCAGCACTCTGAGTAGTAGTGATAAAAACAAGGTGCCCCTCTCCTGCAGCTGGTGGAGGTCAATGGCTCCCCCTGCCTGAAGCTCACAGAAGATGAAGAGAAGATGACGATCCCAGGGACCAAGACCATCTATCGGCTCTATGATGCTGCTGGTGAGTTGGGAGACCCCCTGCCATGGTGCTGTCCTGTTGACTTGCTCCATAACCTTGTCATCGATGCTGCCCCTCATACCTGCTGGCCCCTAACATGGCATTCCTGCAGGTCACCCCTTCATGGACCTCATGGCCTTGGAGGAGGAGCCTTCACCCCAGGCAGGGCAAGAGCTGGTGATCCGTGTCCTGGGGCAGCTTGGGGAGACCTGTAAAGTCGTGGCTGCCACCGTGGAGCCGCTCCACCGCACCTTCCTCAGGGATGGTCAGGTCAGGGCCAGCTCTGCCTTGGAGCTGGAGTGTCTTCCTCTACACTGGGTGAAGCACCAAGGGTAGCACTGGGGCCAAAGGGATAAACCTCAGTGTTCCTTGCATCTGAGATGTCCCTTGTCCAGGGACTTTGATGCCATCCTGGACATGGTGGCATCAAAATCCAGGCTGAGTCTGGTTCACTGGGGATTTGGGCTGGGTAGAACTCACATGGTCATGGTCATCTCCTTCCCTGCAGCTGTGTGAGCCACTGCCCAGCCTGCCAGAGGTGAGGACTCATGCTCAGGTGTCCCTCAGCCTGCTCAACCCTGCTCACCGCCGGCTCCATGACCCTCAGCCTTACCCAGTACGTCCACCTCTTGCTGGGCATTACCAGTACACACCTGAGAACATGGCTCTGGTGGCTTGAGCAATGCAGTGCAGCTCTACCATGGAGCTGCAGTGAGATGTGGCAGTGGGGAGCAGACCCTCACTGTCTGCTCTTGCTCCTGTGCCAGGTGGCCATGACAGAGAGGCTCCACCAGCTCCTCACCAAGCTGCAGGAGGCCAGCCAGTGAGAAGGTCTACAGCTCACATTGTGCCAGCCTGGGGCCAGCTTTTCCTCCATGTTCTTCTGCAGACCAAGTGACTAACTGGGAATTGATGGTTGTGATGTGGCTGCTGCATGGTGCTCGTTGAGGACTTTACCAGAACTGGAGGAGCACCCTGAAGTCCCAGTACCAAAGCTGGGCACAGAGGGACGGGGCTGAAGGAGGTGGGAGGCAGCTGTCCCCATATCCTCTGGAAGCAGTGGTCCTTTCCTGCCCTCCTTGGTGGTCCTACCAACCTTGTGCCTTATGCTGTGGCAGCTCTTGCCCACCTTGGTGGCCCTGTCAACCCTTTTCCTTCTGCTATGGCAGCTCTTTCCCATCTTGGGTGTCTTATCAACCCTTTGGCTTTCTGCTGTGGCAGCTCTTGCCCACCTTGGTGGCTCTGCCAACCCTGCACTTTCCATGATGGTAGGCCATGCTGAAGCTCTAAGACCAAGAGATTAACCAGGACCAAGAGCTTGACCAGGACCAAACCTTGAGTACACAGAATGAGGTCCTACCATGGGAAGAGCTGTCCTGTACCCTCCACTCAGGTCCTGTGGAACACCCATGGCAGAAGGACTTTGCCTTTCCTCTCTAGATGTTGATTCTGGCCACATCTCATCACCTTCCATTTTGCATGCAGTATTTGTATCCATTTGTATGCATAGGGGGTGGAAGCCAGCTCCAGGTTGATGCCTGCACTCATAACCTGATGTTCCTAGAGGAACTAATCTCAACATTAGCTTCATCCTAAGCAAAAAAAACCAAACCCAAAATAAAGGTCTTGACCTGCTGCAACCCCACCCCTTGGCTGCCTTGCTCCTTCAAAACCCTTCTTGCCTTCAGCTTAAACTTCAGCATCCTTCACTTGATAGTTTAGGCCTGAATCAAGCTGGAAATGAAAAATCCAGAGCTGACTCATGAGAGCAGCCAGGGGTGTCCCCAGTAGGCAGCATGTGGCATCAGGTGACCTTTAATGGTTGGATTTGATGACCTTAAATGTCTTTTCTAACCTGAATTATGACCCTAATTCCAGGGGGCGATCCTGGTGTAGCCCCATGTCCCCACAATGACTGAAGGCTCTTGAGAGAGGGTCAAGAAAAGTTGCATGAAAAAGTAGCAGGGGGAAACCTGCACAGATGTGAGTCTTTCACATGGATTGTCTCCAGCCCTGTCCAAATCTGTACCAAGGGCAAAGCTAACCCATTTCTCTTGAGCTGAGAGACAGAACAGAGGCACAGTGAGGAAATGCCCTGTGAGATGCATCTCAACAACCCCAGGAACAGAATCCCAGCATGGTGGGAGGTGGAAGGGACCTCTGGAGGTCATGCAGTCCAACCCTTCAGCTAAAGCAGGGTCACCCACAGCAGCTTGCCCAGGATCACGATGCCCATATGGGTTTGGAAGCTCTCCAGAGAAGGACACTCCACAACCTCTCTGGGCAGCCTGCTCTAGGGCTCTGCTGCCTTAAAGTCAAGAAGCTTCCCCACATGTTCAGGTGGAATTTCCTGGGCTCCAGTCTGTGCCTCTTGCTCCTTGTCCTGTCACTGGGCACCACTGACAGGAGTTTGGCCCCAGCCTATTGCCCCCTACCCTTTAGCTCTTGCTGGGCATTAAGCAGATCCCCTCTCAGGCTGCTCTTCTCCACGCTAAACAGCTCCAGGGCTCTCAGCATCTTTAGAGCCTCCACTGCGCTCTCCAGTATTTCCCTGTCTCAAACTGGGGAGCCCAGAACTGGACCAGCTGTGGCCTCACCAGAACTTCCCTCCCCCTGCTGGCCACACACCTAAGGACACCATTGGCCTTCTCGGCCACAAAAGCACACTGCTGATTCATGGTGAACTTGTCCACCAGCACTCCCAGGCCCACCAGCCCTGCAGCAGCTTTTCACACCCAACACTGTGACCATGGGAAGTTTACTACTCGAGGGAACATTTTCAGAGCAGAAGCACCAGAGATACAAAAGCCCAACCCATGGCGTACCTGAAGGGACATTGTCCTGAGCTCTTTGGAGAGAAGGGAGAATAACAACTTTGGGTAGGCAAGGAAAGGCAGCAGCACCCTCCAGGCCTCTCCATGGCCATAGAGGACCAACCAGAGGTCAGTAAGTCCATAAGCAGGAACAGAGTTAACCCAACCTTCAGGTGATCCATTGCTGAATCTGCCACCATCTCTCCTACCCCTAGAAAGGTTCTTTAACCACTTGTGCTTTGACTTGGTCCAAGGCCACTTTGAGTATTCTAAGGATGGAGACTCTACCACCTCTGGACAACCTGTGCCACTGCTTGTCAGCCTCCCAGCAAAGAGGTCCTGATGGTCAGAGGGAACCTCCTGTGTTGTGCCCAAAGCCTCTGGTCTGGAGATGGTCCTGGATGTGTTTCTTCTTTGCACACTCCTTTCAGGTATTTACAGACATGAGGTCCCCCCATGAGCCTTCTTCAGGGTGAATGGTTCCAGCTCATAGCACTCCCTTCGTTATCTTCATGGCTTTTTGTTGAGCTGTCTTGTACTGGGGAGCTCAAAACCAGACCCAGTACCCCAGGTGTGGCCTTACCAATGCTGAGTGGAGAAGAACAATCCCCTCCTTTAAACTGGACATTGTTCACCTTCTGTACCGTGAGGACAACTTGGTGTTAAGGCTCAAGTGCATAGCAAGGACAGCTGGAAGCTGGACAGCAGTGCTCTCAAACCTTAACAGTCTGGGATTTTCAGTCACCAGCTGTCCTTTGTGGCCACCACATACCAAGATAAGGGACACACCAGAAAGCTGATAGTACAATTGAGCTGCTGAGATCCCAGCTGGTCTCGCAACCCTCCAACAATCATCCTATACCACATCCATCACATGGTCCAAGCCAACAGGACAGACGTAAAGCTGCATGTGACAAAAAGAGGGAAAAAACAGCAAGATGATTTGGGCTGCACATTCAGAGGTCTTGGAGGTGCCCCTCAAAGTTTTGGTGTCCTATCAGTGCAATATGGAACGTGGGCAACTTATCACATTGACTTCTCTAACTCTATGACTGCCTGTGGTTAAAGGCAGAGAATCCCTGTCTGGGTGATTTAACTTCACCAGTTCCCACCCAGAGACCCCAAACCACAGCAGAGAAGCCCAAAGTGCTCATTTTTAATTCTCTAGCCTTCAAAAGTCTGCTTTTGGTCTCCAAAATGGCTTCAAAGATGGGACAGGAAGTGCTGAAAGTGAGGTTAAAGGACCCCATCGCATAGCAATAGTGCAAACAAGAGCGGGCACCATGAGGCCATCTCCTGTTCCTCTAATCAATCTTTCTTCCAGTTTTGTTCCTACCAAAAAAAAAAAACATGGCTTTGAAGCTCGAGATCTCCAATTCATCTCATGGTTAAAAATGAGAGAGGGTGGCTGGAAGTGCTGAAGAAGGGGAGACAACTCAAGGATCCAACTTGATGTGAGTCCTAAAGACCACAAGACAAACCTTTGTCCTGACCATGGTGGGTTTAGGTTGAAGGTTGGACTTGACGATCTTAGAGGTCTCTTCCAAGTGAAATAATTCTATGATTCCATGACTCATCTCTTAACCACACCACAAAGTCTTGGTTTCCTCATTCCACAAGTCCATGTGAAGGTGTCTTAATAGTGCTAGGTGGTGGTTTCCTTGTGCTCTTTAAAATTTGAGGAGGATGAATGTGGTTTTGGTGAGATGTTGGTCGTTGGCTTTGGAGAGAAGAGCTGGCAGGAAGAAAACGATGTTGAGGAGGACTGAGGTAGGACAGAGCTTCCTGGGGAGGAAGGAGGGTGGAAGTTATGGAATGAGAATGAAGTTAAGAGTCCAGATCTGCTGGAAGTACAAAGTATCACTTGGTAAGACCAAGAACACATCCAGACAGGCTGATGTGGGCAACTTGATAGCAGATGCTGGAGGAGGTAAGAAGAACCAAGCTTGGTGCACCTGAGCTTGGCTGCTTTCACCGCTGATGAGATGTAGGGTTGATCTGAGCTCATGTTTCATCTCTCACTGCTTGGTGGCACCAGCCCCAGGCAGTGTCACTTGTAAAGGGACATCTTCTTGCTCTGGTACATGTACATGTAGGCATCGCAGAAGAGGCGCTTGGCCACTCCATCCATGTCCCGAGGTTGCTCCAGGGCCAGCACGGCCAGAGGCAAGTCCAGGTACTTGGCCACTTCAGGGCAGAGAGTCACAGTGGGAATGTTGAAGCCATTTTCACCACCTAAGCCAGAAAGAAGGAGAAAGGTACGAGTGAGTTACCTAGAGATGAGAACCCACAGCTCAAGTGGCACCTGGGACTGTTTAGCTTGGAGGGGAGATGACTGTGAAGTCATCTTCTCAATGCTCATCAGTATCTAATGGGCAAGTGTCAAAAGGATGGGGTCAAACTCTTCTTGGTGGTGCCCAGTGACAGGACAAGGAGCACTGAGCACACACTGGAGCTCAGGAGAAACCTCTTGCTTTAGAGGGTTCAGAGCCTTGGAAAAGGCTGCCCAGAGAGGGAGTCTCCTTCTCTGGAGAGATTCCAAACCCACCTGGCCATTGTGATCCTGGGCAACCTGTTTTGGGTGCAAGGGGGTTGGACTGGAAGATGTACAGAGGTCCCTTCCAACCCTCACCATGCTAGGATTCTGTGATACTATCACTCAACAGTAACACAGCTGGGATCTGGAGGCCAATGAAGTAGGGAAGGTCCAGAAGAATGGTCCTTGCCCACACTGCAGCCAGCTCCAGCTGGATGAAAGCACCACGAGGAACTCACGTGTGCTTGGCATGGTCACAGTCTTCTCTAGGGTCCACTTAAATAGTCATTGTTGGAAGCAGAGTCCAGAAAAAGCCTGAATTGTGTAGGGGACTTCAAGGGAAAGTTGGATGGACCATGTGTGCACTGCAAACCCTCCCAGCTGCTCACCACACAGCAGCCAGCTATGACCAAAGCTTCTGAGCCTACCAGAGATGTTCTCACCGTGCCTGTCAGCCATGCTGTCAAAGAACATCCAGTGCTGGCTGTCGGGGCCGTACTTCACGAAGGAGACGTAGTGACTGGTCTCAATGCAGAGCACAGCAAAGAGCTCCAGCTTCTCACGGGGGACCTGCTGGCTGCCACAGGCCTTCCTGCTCTGGAACTCCTCTGGGATGTGCAACCGAGTCGGCTTGTGTGAGGTGCGGCGGTGGTGGGAGTGAACCTGGGGAGATGAGGGTGGGGAGGCACCACTGAGCGGCCAGAACTGAACATGGCTGCATTCTAACAGGGCCTGATGGGACAAGACAAGGAGTGTTGGTTTGAAACTAAAGAGAGGAGGCCTGGGCAGAATGGGGAGTTGCAGGAGAATAACCTCATGAAGCTCAACAAGGGCAAGTGTAGGGTCCTGCAGCCGGGGAGGAACAACCTTCTGCAGCAGTACAGGTGAGGGGTGACCTGCTGGAAAGCAGCTCCAAGGAGAAGGACCTGGGAGTGCTGGCGGACAAGTTCGTAATGAGCCAACAATGTGCCCTTGTAGCTAAGCAGGCCAATGGTCTCCTGGGGAGAATAAAGAAGAGTCTGGCCAGCTCATGGAGGGAAGTTATCCTGTCTCTCTGTTCTGCCCTGGTGGAGCCACATCAGGAGTTTTGGGTCCAGTTCTGGGCTCCTCATTTCAACAGGGAACTACTGGAGAGAGTCCAGTAGAGGCAAAGCTGCTGAGGGGCCTGGAGCATCTCTGTGAGGAGGAAGGGCTGAGAGCCCTGGAGAAGAGCAGCCTGAGAGGGGATCTGCTCAATGCTCAGCAAGTGCTAAAGTGTGTGGGGCAAGAGGCTGGGGCCAGACTCTTGTCAGTGGTATTTAGTGACAGGACAAGGGGCAGTGGGCACAAACTGGAACCCAGGAGGTTCCATCAGGAGAAAATTTCCTGTGAGGGTGCTGGAACCCTGCAGCAGGCTGCCNAGCAGGCTGCCCAGAAGGTTGTGGGGTCTCCTTCTCTGGAGAACTTACAAACCCACCTGGGCATTGTGAT
>WBNM01027945.1:0-21808 GCA_013399055.1 Ramphastos sulfuratus | reverse complement strand
AAAGATCATCTGGTTACAACCCCTTGNTCTGGTTACAACCCCTTGACCATGAGCAGGGACACCTCCTACTAGACCAGGTTGCTCAAGAGTCCATCCAACCTAGCTTTCAACACTTTCATGTTCAGATACTCCACAACTTCTCTGGTCAACCTGCTCTAGTGCCACACTGCTCTCATGGGGAAGAATTTCTTCTGAATGTCTAAACTAAATCTAGCTTCTTCCATCTTGAAGCCATTAGCCCCCACCCTGCCACTACATGCCTTTGTAAAATGCTTATCTCCAGCTGTCCTGTAGATTCCTTTCAAATACTGGAATGATGCTATAAGGTCTCCCTGGAGCCTTCTCCAGGCTGAGCAACCTCAGCTCAGTCTGTCTTTATAAAAGAGGTACTTGAGACCTCTGATCATCTTTGTGGTCTTATTGATATTCTAGAACCAAGTCAAAATAAACACTTTGGTTCATTTTCTCTAAACCTCCACAGTGCTTTAAAGTCTAATTTTTCATTATTAAATGCACCACAATACAGAAGAAACCTTGGGAAAAAAATCAGTGTAGGAGAGTGAATAGATTCAATAAGACAGCCAAATTTCATGAAGAATCCAGAGAGGCAGCTGGGACAGGCAGAAGAGAATACCTGATAATTAAAGCATCACTGCTTGCTTCATTGTAAAACCAATGAAATATGTAGTATCAACATCCTCAGTCCTCTCTGAGCACACCAGAAAGCTGCTGATTGAAACCCTAACTCTCTTCACTGCTCTGCTTCACAATGCCCTGAGGAAGACAAGTAACTACCTAGCAGTAACTGCTGTAATAGCTGATTTCTGCTACTGAGACAAGCAAAAATGTGCTTGCTGTATCCCTACATCACTGTTCCAGTTGCTCAAATGTAAGGAGACATCCTGATCTGTTTGTGTTATTTATTAAAATCTGAGAAACTAATTAAATAAACCAATCTAACAGAGAGCATTACATGACCACAAAATAATAGGAAACAAACATTTATAACTTAGTTTTCATCCGCACACATCACTTTAGTATTAGAAAACAAAATCTGTAACTCAAACTGTCTTCTTTATGTGCATCTAAATGAAGTTTCAAGTTAAATTACTATAATGCAATTATTATAGATTGTCACTTGTATCACAAAAGCAGAATTTGAATTGACTTTGGAACAGGTAGGGAAAGAAATAGTAGAGCTGCCAAGTTGTAGCCATTATTATAGCCACTTAGATAGCAAAGACACCATCTACTACTTAGTGCACTGCATTTAATAAAAGCAGTAAGTTAAACTAGAAAACTAATGTGCTCATAAAGCTATAATTTTTCACATGAAACCAAACCTAACAATATGAAGAACACTAAGCATAGATTATTTGAGGAACCTGGTCGATTTGTCTCTGATGGAATTAATACCAGCACAGATAATTAGCATGAATATATCTAAATAAAATGCTAAAATAAATAGTTCATGTGTGTTATGCAGGAGTAATTAATTAATGTGAGATGGTTTTAAAATATTAAGATTGTTTATTAATATTCAATATTCAGAACTCTCGCCATCCCAACCACTAATTTTAATTATAATTGGTTCTTTGCATCGGTCATGGAAACTTTATACAGGTAATAACATAGGATCTAGAAATAACTAGTAATGATATAATAATAATTGAACTCAATTGAACTGGAAGAGAAGGTTCCTGGGGTCAATATTCCGCTTGCCCAATAGATGGACTCGAGCTCCTTTCTGCTAATGGCAGAAGGCAATTAGTGATTACAAGAGACTTTAAGTATTTACTCACAAAATATTATTGGATGGTACCCAAAGCACGTGGAGGGGTTGCTGTCAGTGGTCTCAAAGCCGTGAGAGGCTTTGCAGTTTCCCAGTCTCTTTTCTCAGGAANTATGCCTTAGCTGCGTATCTCATTTAGGATATACTCTTTAGACAGAAATATTTCATAAAACTTATCATAAGTGCTCATAACACTATAAAAGGGAAGCATACCTGAGTGTCTTTGCCTCCAAAATTATATATTCACATGTACTATGAAACTCTGTCAAAGGACTGTGGATGACTTTATTCTGGAAAAATATGCTTGCACTGATCTGTTTTCTTAAGCATCCTTGATTTTTTACTATCAAAACTCTGTACAGATTCCAAAAACAACTGCAGAATAAAAATATTCTGATAACAATGGAATAATAGTACAGCACAGCATTCATCCAAGCACACTTCATTGTCTTGCTCCTACGGACTGTTACCTAAAATTCTGCAAAGACTGCTTTCATTTGTGCTCTGTAAAATTATTGTGTGTACAAACATATGCTCATGTACCGTGCACAAAAACACACTCAGAAGGCATCTCTCATCTGCTGACCTAGACTCAGCTCAATCAGTTTAATCAGAACCATGGAACTGCTCTAGAGGGAGACACTCAGAACCTGGCAGTGGTTTTGTGCCTTCCTCTTTATCTAATACACTGTTGTTCCTTAAAACTTGTCTCTGGGGTGCTTCTGTATTTTCTAACTGGCATGAAGAGGTGATAATGGGCAGAAGAGATATCAAGATAAAGCAGGAAACTGGAATTAACTGTAAAGCACAAGAATTTATTACTTCATACTTAAATCCCTTGGTATTATGACATAAAAAATATATGGGATTTTGGAGCCAAGCATCTTTAAAGTACTAGCTCCAGGTCAATGTGAAAACAAAAAGGATAAAATCAAATCTGTACAGTAAATATAAATTATTATACTCATAATCTTCATATATATATATATGTGTATGTGTATATATGTATATATATATAATAAAATCAAATATATATATATAAACCAGTAGTATGTAATATGCTGGGTTATAAACTGCATAAATAGATAAAGAAAATAAATTTCTATTTGCTACATATCAAGTAACCTAAACATCAGGTAGTGACAGTAAAGCTGAAACGTGTATTTGTGTGTGTGTGTGTGTGTGTGTGTGTGTTTTTCGTTGACTTGCCTTCATTTTCCACAGTTTTTTTCTGATATAGTCTCTTGGGGTATTGTCCACATTTTCACGTAATTTTCCTCTCTCTACCTTCCCATTGGCTTGTGGGCTTTCCTGACTTTGAATCAATTTCTCTCTGAGTTTGCACTAAAGGAGCAAAAGTACAGACAAGAATACATACTAAATGAATTTCTGATGTGCTAGTTTATGAGATGTTTAGTTTTTTCCCCCAAAAAGCATTTAATTGCCCTTTGAATTTAAATATAAATGTAAATAACATACAGCTATTTTTTTGGGGTGAAAGTTTTGACAACAAACTCATCTACCAGATTTATTTCAATGCTCTTGGATCTGCTGCACTCTTTCTGTGCTTCTACAATCCAACATGGCAAAGGTTTGAAATTGCTTCTAAAGGCCACATGTCTGCTAAGATGCTGGAAGACCTGATTAACGTGGGTGTGATCAAAACAGATCGATGCCGTTAAAACACTTTGTAGACTTCCACTCCTAAAAGAGGAGCCTTCAGTGTTGGATGACGAGGATAAGGGAAGTGCTGCTGATCTGTTGGGCTGAAGCATCTCCCGGATGTGACCAGGCAGTTATTAAACTCTTCAGATTCAGCACATCAGCTCAGGGCGAATTACTGCACTTAAACCTTGCAAAGCACTGGCTTGATTTTCTTCACGCTTTCTGCTGCTGCTCTCAGGCAGGACCAGGGGAGATGACCCGCTGGGAGAGGAGATGCAAATGACCGTGCTGGTCACTGAGGGGGAACAGCTGTACCGAAATCAAGCGGTGTAGGCGGGGCGCGGGCAGCGGCTGCAGGTGGCCGCTCCCGCAGCAGGTCCAGAGGAGGTAGCCCCAGCAGCACCGGGCGGGCGGGACTGTCAGTGCGAGGGGGCGGGGACGAGCAGAGTCTCCTTGTGCCTGTGCGAAAGCGCACTTCGCCAGGCAGCCGTGCCTGAAAAAGCTGCCTGGCTGCGTGTAGCCGATGAGAGAAGCCAGCATTTCACACCAATCGAGGGCAGTAACAACCTGTCTGACATGGCTTTATTGCCTCTGCAAACTATTTCCCTGTGATGAATGGCATAGGGAATATCATTCCTGTTAGCATTTCAGATGCTGCCAGGTTCAGTAATAGCGTCAGAAGCAACTGGGATTCCTCCTTCAGCTTGCTAATACTCTGATTTCTCAGCTCATGCAGTGCTTTCCAACCTTGCTGACACAGACCAAAGTCAGAAACCTGCACACTGGTGTCCTGCCTATGCTGATGTTTCCTCAAATGCAGTTATACTGCTAAAAATAAACAACAAACAAAACCCAAAAAAACTATTGCAGACCCACTTATGGCCTTTCTGCATCAGACTTAAGGCAGATTGCTGGGGGTACGGCAAAGCTTGTCTTCACTAGAACAGCTCTGCTCTGTGGTAGAGAATACATCAGCTTCCAGCACTGCTGCTTTAATGAAAGTTACCGCTGGTACGTTTCAATTAGATTTTCTCACAGAACATTATGGTCTCTCTGGAGGACTATTTTACATCTGAATTGCTAATCTGAACAACACGGCACACAGTCAGTTACTCCAGTTCCTTTTAAGATCCAATTTTCACTAGGTCCTACAGAACACTATGGCTCTTGTGTACCGTAAATTATCAACCCCAGCAATGCAGAGTCATGAAACTGTAACTAAAGAAGATGTTCCTTATGATAACAAAGTTAAGTGCTAGAGCATCAGATGACTCACACCGTTCCTTCTCTTCTGCTGTCTTCATGATACATTTGGCTGACAATTAATTAAAAGATATGAATTAGAATGTCTTTCTTTTCTATGCAATATTTCTGTATGAATTCTAAACATTACGCAGCACAGAACTCCAGACTTAGTTTCATGTACAAAGGATATGTTGTTACGTCTAATGCCTTTTCTGCATAAGAAAGGATAGATGGTTTAAACCTGTTTAAATTTGCCTTAAATGCTTGAGTCCACAGAAAACTGAGTGTACTTTCTGCTTTGTTTTAGGCAATTCCAATTAATTTATTGGAAATCCACTAAGCTGTTTCCCCAAATAGTGTAGACTTCTGTTACTAAGCAAATACCGAATCACAGGATATTAGGGGTTGGAAAGGACCTCTGGAGGTCATGGAGTCCAACCTCTCTACCAGAACAAGACCATATAATCTAGCGAAGGTTGCACAGGAATGCACCCAGACAGGTTTAGGAAGTCTCCAGAGAAGGAGACTCCACAACTGCTCTGGGGAGCCTGTTCCAGTGCTCTGTGACCCTTACAGTAAAGAAGTTCTTCCTCATGTTGAGGAAGAACTGTGCTGTAGTTTACAGCCATTTACAGCTTCCTGTGCTGTAGTTTACAGCCATTGCCCCTTGTCCTATTACATGGTGCAAGTGGTAAGAGGATGTCCTTTCCTTCTTGACACCCATCCCTCAGATATTTATATACATTTATTAAATCCCCTCTCAGTCTCTTCTCCTCTCCAGACTAAAAAGCCCCAGGGCTCTCAGCCTCTCCTCATAAGGCACATGCTTTGGTCCCTTAATCATCCCCATAGCCCTCCAACAGACTCTCTCAAGTAGATCCCTGTCCCTCTTGAACTGGGTAGCCCAGAACTGGAAGCAGTATTCCAGGTGATGTCTTACGAGGACAGAGCAGAGAGGGAGGAGAACCTCCCTCAATCTACTGGACACACTCTTTTTAATGCACCCCAGGATAACATTGGTCTTCTTGGCCACAAGGGCCAAGGGACTTTAATTTTTTGTTTTGTTTTGTTTTAATTTTTAATGTATTTTTTCACTTCAACAGACATCATAAAAACTACTGCAATTCATGAAATTTGGCATACAAAGAATGTTTGCTAAAATTCGGAAATTTTGACACAATTTTTTAAAAGTATATGTAGATAGAAGCTTGTATATATGTCTTAATAATACATTCCAAATGTAGGAAAATAATCAAAAAGCCACAAAACTAACTATGTCATGTTTTAATTTCAAATCCCGCTTCTCCATCCCACTTTTGGGGGGAAACACATGAGAATGGGGAAGGATTTAAATTATTTTGTCTTTAAATGGCTTTTAAAGGATCGTATCTAGGACTGGGCACATTTCATCTATTTTATTTGGAATAGGCTCAGGTCCAAATTGTATTTTTCTTCCATGGTGACTGCTTTGTATAAATATTCATGAGTCTATATCTGGGGTTGGCTATTTCCTAAAAACTGTATAACTGTTCTTGCAATTGTATCTGTGAACTAAAACATCCACCCAACATTTGAATTCATGAGACTTGTTATAAATTTTAAATATATATGAAGTGATATTAAAGTCTAATGAAGAACAAGAGTACCATCTGGTACCTGCAATCTAGTAATACCTGCATAATGTAAGAGGGAAACAGTAACATAAGCAATGAAGATGGAATCTTGTTTGTTTATCAAAATTTCAGATTTGTTTTGATCATTCTTTCTAATCCCTGCTTATAAAAATCATGTTCCAAAATGGCTTCTTTCCAGATCTCTGCTGAGATCTCTGCGTTTTAACCTACTAAAAGTTTGGCAGAGCATCTAAGTGCTGTATTTTTCTTAAAGAAGAAAACTACTTAAATTCCCTAGCAGTAGCATGTTTTATATGCAGTTTTGCTTACATATGAGACTGTACTGAAGATGTCTGTTCTCTTACTTCTGTGGACTGTGAGGTAAATTTGATTTAGTTTAGAGTTGCGTGTCATGAAAATTGCAGGGACAAAAATGGTATTACTTGCACAGTTACAATGCTTGTAAAGATGCCAGATGTTCTTCAGATGTCACTGAAGGACATCTTTTTTCTTGCTTGCCAATACTTTTCAGAACTAATCTTCCACAAACTTCCATCAAGAGTTATTTCTGAGCTCAGACAGTAAGATCAGCTCTCCAAGTGACTACTGGGATGTCGTGAATACTATAGGTTTAGAACATGATGGTATCCTGGATACGATACTGGTAGTCCCTGTGTAGGGATAATAGGTCATTATAATAAACCTTTAGAATGCATTCTTAATTGCTGATTAAAATGAGATGTGTGGTGAAGGAAAGATCAGGCAAGTTTTCCACTGATACCAGCAAGGCTGGTGCTTCACAGTGCTTCTAGTCCTGGTCACTAGTATCACTCACTGGAATATGCAAAAGCCTAACAAACCCATTTGTAGTATAATGAAGTGTCTACTAACTTTGCCCAATATCAACCTTTTTTAATTTATTTGTTTTCTTTAAACCTTGAGAGTAACTGAACAAGTTTGGCACACTGGTCACATGTGGGTTGACATAAGTCCCAGGAAAGCATTAAACCTCTGTGGTATAGTAAGATAATAGAATTATGCCACATTTTGATAAGAATATCTGCATTTGCTGTAATATAACTCCATGAAGCATCTAGCAGCCTGATAACAGTTCCACTCAAAATTTTCACTATGCAATGCCAATATGATTCCTATGCATCGTTCAGGATCAATGATCATATTTGACTGGCAGAGGCAGCCAACTGATTGCAAGAAGGGTCAGACAGCACTTTCCAATGCCTCAGTCTAATGGAATCATAAACCCAGAACAGACTTGGAGTTCTGTACACTAACAAGGCTGTTTAAGCTATTTAAACTTAAGTTTGTCCCAGTATTCCTGGTTGCCATTTCTGGCTACTTTCTTACATTTCTAAACATGCATAACTAAGACTAATTGTGCATTTTGCAATAATTCATGCTGTCTGTAATAACTTTGACCCTATAGTACTGAGCATTCAGAAACTGAGACAACACTGATAAAGTATCTGCAATTTAAAAAATATATATGGATATATATAATGGAAAACAACACACTTTTGGTCTAAACTCCAGTTACTCATCATGCCAGATGACAACCAGTGTTTTAACCTGAGAGCTTTCTGACATCTCATTTTCTTAGTATTTTCTCAACTGTCAGTGCCTGTATACTTCCAAGTGTAAATATAAGAATCTGTCATACTCTGAGAAAAATAGTTGCTTGCCAGTTATTTCCGTAACTGGAAATAGCAAATATACTAAAAACTGGAAATAGCAAAGATACTAAAAAACTTACAAGACTAGTTTATAGGAATTCACTGAGGCGAACTTCAATGTTGTTCATGTAAAGACTATGCACATTTTCAGACAAGCATTCATTATTACCTATTAGATACAAATTAAAAATGGAGACAGTCTAGTAAGAATACATACAGCATAAAAGCAGTCTTAGCACCAATGGGGCAATGGTACAGGGCCCTATTAGGTAACATGCTTGATTGTGTCTTATAAAAACCAGATTTGGAGTTAAAAGATATTATATGCTCAGATCACTTTTGAAGAGAAGCCACGATACCTTAGACTACTTAAAACTGAGAGACAGGATCCTGGCCTGCATCAAGAGAAGCGTGGCCAGCAGAGCAAGGGAGGTGATTCTCCCCTTTCACTCTGCTCTTGACAGACCCCACCTGGAGTACTGTGTGCAGTTCTGGAGCCCCCAGCACAGGAAGGACATGGAAGTGTTGGAGCAGGTCCAGAGGAGGGCCACAAAGATGATCAGAGGGCTGGAGCAGCTCTCCTATGAGGACAGACTGAGAGAGTTGGGGCTCTTCAGCCAGGAGAAGAGAAGGCTTCGAGGAGACCTTATAGTAGCCTTCCAGTATCTGAAGGGGGCCTACAGGAAGGCTGGGGAGGGACTATTGACAAGGTCTTGCAATGACAGGATGAGGGGCAGTGGGTTTAAACTGGAAGAGGGGAGATTTAAACTGGATGTTAGGAAGAAGTTCTTTACAGTGAGAGTGGTGAGACACTGGCACGGGTTGCCCAGGGAGGTTGTGGCTCCTCCCTCTCTGGAGGTGTTCAAGGCCAGGTTGGACAACGCCTTGAGTAACCTGTGCTAGAGGGAGGTGTCCCTGCCTATGGCAGGGGGTTGGAACTAGATGATCTTCGAGGTCCCTTCCAGCCTTGCCATTCTATGATTCTATGATCCTTTCTCACCTCTGAGCTTTATAAATCTGAGTTTGAGGATTTGGTGGCGTAATTTTTTAATTCTTATTTTATTTAGGGCCATCATCATCCAAATTAGACTATGAATATTGTCCAATCATGTCATGTTGGTGCATGATGCAAGACTTCACATAAAATTGCAATTTTGACTTTCTGTATTTCCCAAGCACACTGCTAAAAGAAACTATAGAAACAAAACAAAACTCCAAACCAAAACCAGTCAAAAATCAAATCAATCAACATATAAAATAGTTTGTTCTTTCCCAATGCATAAGAAATTTCAAACTTGATGACTTTTTAGGTTCTACATCCATCAAAGGGAAAGGTGTTCAATGAGATCTCAATGTCAGAAATTAGATAGATAGAAATCCATTGGTAAAATACTATCTTGGAACAATCACATAATAATATCAGGATTAAGAGGAGTAAGTTCTGATCTCAGTGCATGAAAACCTACTGCACTGAATATGGTACACCATAATATAAATGGCCCAGCCTAAAGAGAACAGAACAAACAGAAACATTTTCTTTGTGTATACCTCACCCTAAATTTAGCTGAAATCTACTATCAGTTCACTAGTGGAGAACAAATTCATTAATGGGCTATGACTAGATCTGTGCAGATTCATCAGCATGGTACCTGTCAAAGCATGAAAATACAGGGCTGAAGTCTGGCCCTTAGCTGATACATTTTTTTGTATCTAGAATCATAGAATGGTCTGGGCTTGAAGAGTCTCCAAAGGTCATCTAGTCCACCTCATCATGCAGTCAGCAGGGGCATCCTCAAACAGACCAGGCCTCCCAGAGCTGTGTTGAGCCTCAGACTGAAAATCTACAGGGATGAGGCCACAGCCACCTCTCCGGGCAACCTGTTCCAGTGTTCCACCTTCCTCATAGTAAAGACCCTGTTCCTAACATCCGATCTAAATCTGTTCTTCTCTAGTTTGAAGCCATTGCCCCTTGTCCTATCACCACAGGCCTTTGTAAACAGTCTCTCTCCATCCTTCTTGGAGGCCCCTTTCAGGTACTACAAGAATGCTATTAGGTCTCACTGGAGCCTCCTTAATCAAGGATTTTCTGCTTCTCAACTCAAAGGAAAAAGAAACAAGTAGCAAAGACTTGAAAGACTGATTGATTGATTCTCTTTTTTTTTCCTCTTTTTTGTGGCTTAGAGGATTTTTTTCTTTTTTTCTTTTCTCTGTTGAGAGGAGAAAGCTGCAGTGAGGTCCCAGAGAATATGGATAATGTGGGCTAACAAAAAGATAGATGGACAGACACAGATGACATCTATGTAGACTTTGGGAAGATTAAAAAGATTTAAGTGCAAATTAAAGGTAGAATATCTTAATGAACTAAAAGTCTTCTATTTTCCCTAGATACATCAAATTTCTTTAGTAAAGACATTTATAAACTCTCAATATCAACCCCTTGTGGACTGCCTCCATCATGCACCATAATTAAAGGATTTCTGTTTCCGTATCACTGGAAAATATGCAATCAGCTAGACCATTTCCCTTGGTAGATGCATTTAAATGCTCCAGTGGTGACACACACAGACTTCTACAACTGCCTTTCACCCTGCAGCTGCAGTAACAGGAGGAATATGCCTCTCCAGGGGTAGGAAGCTGAGGCAACAGCAAAGCTGACTTGTTACAGCTGCCACCACTTGCACTGAAGAAAAAATTCTGCTCTGCTAATAGAAATCTGAATGGTTTGCCAATGACAGAACAGATGGAGTGTACTGATGTAGACAGTGATGCTGCAGAAATTCTTCAGGCAGAAATATGGTTGTCACATACAGAACATATCACACATTGCCACAGCAATGATTTTAGGAACATTATGGGGAGCCTTAAGCTAACTAAACTCCTGCTCTTTCTCAAGTGCTCCTTGGGGTTTTCATCTCCAGATGGAGGAACAATAGAACTGAGTTCATCATGTCATCATCAGAATGACATCTTCCACAATGAAACACCCCCTGTCACTGAAATGCAGTGCCAAATGTTGGGTACAAGCCTAGTACATGAAGTGGAAATGGAAGCCACAACCTTCTGCTGCAGATATGTAAGCCAGTAGTTGAGTCATCTCCAGATCTTCACAGAAATCCTGGTACACTAGAAAACTGATAAACTGATAAAAAATACATGCTGATAGGATCAGGTCATTCAGGTGGCAGGATGGGAGTAAAGAGAATAACCACAGAAACAGGGGTCCAGGCAGAGTTTTCTAATGCACAGTACACACTTTATGCATTCCTGGAAGCATACAAGGCCATCACAAATCTTAATTAAAACTTAATAGAAAAAATAGTTTAAGATTAAAAATAAAAAAATCAATATTACCTGTAAGATAAATCAAGACCTTACCTTGGCAAAGAGATTGGCAAAGGGAGGACCGGCCATGAACTCATTCAGAACTAATCTGTGCTAGACATCCTATTTAACTGCATTGTCTGATGCTATCCCATCTTCTGACTCAAGGTCTGGCTCATTTGTTAGATCCTGTCCTTTAATCTCCAAATACAATGGCAAACTGATTGCAAGTGCTTTTATTCTTTCTGGTGCCCAGGACAATAGGACTACTCAGCTGCCTCCAATGTTAATACATATTCAATGATGAAAAAGGAATGGCCAAAGCCACTAGAGTCTTTAAAGAAAAAAAAAATCATTATTGTATGCATTCTCTAGCAGCACATGGAATTTTCAATACTATATCCTTAAAATGTCTAACATTTTCTTAAAGTAAAAAGCATAGCATATTGAGACAAAACATTCTCAGAGGCATTTCATCTAGTTTAAACACTCCAGATTAATTGTAAACTGTACTAGTCCACTGTGATTCAAAATGTTAAACGCTTCATCAAATACTATCAGATATAAGGATTTCAGTAGCAATCTGTGACTATGAAAGTGAAATAATTGCACAGTGGGCTTCTACAGCAGCATATAATCTTAACTCTTAAAGGGGAACCTCAGTTTGACATTTCCTTGGCTTGCTGTGGGCAGTGTGAGTGTCTGGAATGCTTTATACCTTTCAGATTCATTAGGAACTATACTACAGCTCACTATAATTGAAGTGCAGCCTTCTCTTTACAACAGACTTCATAAAGAAGAGAGAATATTCACAGAAAAAAGAAAAAAAAAAACTTAGTCCTTTCCTTTTCATTTTCTTTGTTCAATATTAGATATTTGTAGACATAAGAAAACACATGAAACCCTAGAATCCAGTTCCTTGTACTGCCTAAGCCATGAGTGAAGTGGTAGTTTTGTATTTGCAGCATTGCTCTCCCTCTGGAATCGACCTTCGTTTCACAAAACCAATGGTTTAGAATTGATCTGCAGAACAAATGAAGAGGAAAAAGGATCCAATCCTGTGTGACACTAGGTATAGAGTAAAAGTCCACAGAATGATAACTGTGTAAATTGTTTAGGTTTATGGTAATAAAATTCCAAGAATTAAAAGATCCATACAGAGAAAAATCATTTTGTACAAGATGTAAAAAAAAATAATTGTCCCACACATGCAAGAGATGAACATTCTACCCAACATTATTTTATACGTCTGTATAAAATACTTGTATGCACACATATACATGTGGATACAAAGACTCCTATAACCTATGTCCAAAATCATATCCTGTAATTATTTTCAATTTTGTTTTAAAATGGCATACTGATTAAAGTCTGTCTGAGAAGAGGAATATGAGTTGCTGCTATAAAATTTGAAATTGTGAGGAGATGCACCTTAAAATGAGATTAAATCCCATTCTACCTTTGCTTAACAAGCAGCCCTGGAACTTTTAAGATAATGTGGCATGCCAAAAAAATGCAGAGCCAACCAAACAAAGCCACTAAAAACTACATTAGGTTGAAATTCGATTGATATTGGTTAAGAAAATGCTGAAATGTCCCAATATAATTGTATTTATGTAGGAGGGTGTGTCCTGACTATGAGGCAAATGTAAAGCTTGAACCTTCATCATCACTCACCAGGAAAGCAGAGGGACAGAAATCAAACTGTGAAGTCTAGGATCCAAAGAAAATTTGTTTTATAAAAGGTGCTGTAATGATCTGTCTCAGTTAAGGAGATTGACTGCTCAGTTTTCTGAGCATGGAGCTATGAAACCACCAACAAGCAGGTGTGAATCCTATGTCTGATAGGTAAACTCTCCCCAGATACCAGTCTGTTTCTATCCCAGGTAATTCTATTATACAATTATATTACCTCACATAGATAGTCACAGTTGAAACACCTGCTTTCTGTACAGACTAGATGATACCATTTAAAAAATGAAACAAAGAATTGAAATAAAATCCTTCATTCTATCAAGCATTTTGGCAGCCTAATATAGAAGATGCAGTTGGTGCTGAATAATGACAGAGGCTACAACAAAGGGAGAAATCTTCTTTAGAGAGACTTCCTGTTAGGAAGAGGTTTTGCATATACTGAGACAGCTAATGACAAATTACTAAAATTTTGATTTAAGAAGAAACGTCTACTCATCCTCACTATAATACTTTCCCCTGTGACATAATACTTCCTGCAGGCTAAAGAGATGCGAATCAAACATGTGCCCAGATTTTTAACAATACATAGAGTATAGCTAATACAAAGATATCTGAGTCCTAAAGCATGCAGCTAATATCTCAGATGGTAGAAAGCTTTCAGGACAGTAAGATTAGCATCTGACAGCATGAAAACTTATGAAGATAAGACAGTGCAATAAAATAACGCTGTTAGAATAGCAACCGAGCTCTTGCAAAAGTGATGACATGAAATATGAAATAAAAGGCATAGATAAAACTGCTGCAAAGGAAAGGATTAAATGCTTCTGAAACCTTGCTTACACTGCTACACAATTTCTTCAGCTTTGTGTAAATAGCAGAACGACCTCAACTGTTAAAAATAAATGACTGCAGTGTCATGGACAACAATGGGAAGGAGATAGTTAACCTCCTGACAACAATAAATAAAAAAAACTCAAGTCAACTCATATAAGAACAGTAAATAGAGGACATGGTCTCAGGAGTGTGCTGGAGGTTGTTACACTTAGTCTTACATGAGCAACAGAAATATGTCTTCTGCCAAGAGGAGATAAGGATCATGGTTGCCTAATAAATGGCAACTTAAACTCTAAGAGAAAGGAAAATGAAATCACTATTCACAGAGAGCACTTGAAACTGATGCACAAATCTGCAGGGCATCTGCATCCTTCCTGCACCATCCTTCCAAGAGAGATGTGCAGGAATATAATGTTAGTCAGCAATTTCTGAGGGACAGTTATAATAAAAAATAAGAACAAATATGTGTAATTTTGTTTTGTCTTTTGATTTCAAAAGCTGTAGGATGTAATGGGTGAAAAACACTGCCATTAAGGTCAAAAGCAAGCCTCCTACTGATTTCAAAGCAAGATTTCACCTATTAATTTAATAAAATTTTATAAAATACACATATAACAACATAGGAAAAATCCTTACTATTTAATTATTCTTAATCCTAATCTTTTATCGCTAATTTGCACAAGCCCCCCCAGTATTAATATTAAAGTTTGAAGATGTATTTACATCACTTGTGATCCAATCTAATATTCAAGTGTCTTAAAATCAGTAGTAGAACTAAAAAGATGTGTCCTGAGTATATTCTTCCACATGAAGAAAAATTAACAGTGTCATCAGAATCAGAACTGAAATAAAATCCCATCTGTTTGCTCAGGCTTTATTGCAATGAACATTCATACTTGGTGCTTTCTCATAGTTGCCCTCGTCTACCACAAACCTTGCATTTTTGTGGCTAGAAAGCAAATTTCTTCTTTTTTTTTTGGGAGGACCTGACATTCTTCGCTGATGATGTCTAAGCTCATGCTCTGCCAGACAAAGTAGCTGCGAGACTACATTGAACTGATAAACACTTAATGCTTCCAGTGGAAAAACATGCAAAATCCTATAACAGAAAATCTTGTCCGAAGTGAAAATGAAATAACGACATGGGTCTTGCAAGGACAGTGGATTCAGGCACTACCATCATTCACAGACCATCATGTAGAGCCTTTGTTAGCACAGTCCACTTGTACAGCCCTGCTTTTGATCACTGGACTGTGGCACCATGTTGTTCCAAACCAGAAAAATAAGTGTCACATTCTGACACATTCTCTAGTACTGCCACGAGGAACCCCAAAAGATGACATCTTAACACAGAAAAAAGGTTATGAAAATGCAATTGCTGCATTTAATCACACAGCTATAGGCTATATTTAGAATTTACAATTTACAGACTTACAGTGTGAAATTGTAGTGTTATGAAGCATGATTTACAGCATGAAACTGCTTAGATTTATATAATTAAAAAATTATTAGGCCTCTTTCTTATTTTTTCTTACTAAATAATGAAGTTACAGAAGTGTTAGGATCTTCCAGAACACATGAGGTTCCACCTCAACATAAGGAGATACTTATTTACAGTGAGGATGACAGAACACTGGAATAGGCTGCCCAGAGAGGTTGTGGGATCTCCTTCACTGGAGACTTTCAAAACCCACCTGAATGCATTCTTGTGCGGCCTGTCCTAGGTGATCCTGCTTTGGCGGGGGGGGGCTGAACTTGATCTCTGAAAGTCCTTTCCAATCGCTAACATTCTGTGATTCTAAAGTGATATGAAGATTTTTTTTTCACTTGAATTTGGAAATATTTAAGGTATTTATTGTAGTTACTGCATAACCATGTGAGATCTAATCCTACTAAGGAAAAAAAAAAAAGGTGTGTGGGGGATGGGTGTGGGGGCTGGGGGGGTGGGACTTGAAGCAAGGAGCATTCAGACTTCCTGTAAAAGAAATTAAAATAAATAAATGGAGAGATAGAAGAGTGAGAAAAAGGAAGAGGGAAAAACAGCATTTTTGCTGAGAAGTGCAGTGTGTTTACTACACCTGAATTATCTTTTAGTTGATGAAGAATCTCTGTCCTATATGGGTTCTGCAATGACCCCAGTATAAACGTAGAGAGTGGGTTAAAAAAGTTAGCATTTTAGGATTCATCCTTCCTAGCATACAGCTGGGAAAACTTCACATTAAAATGATCTCAGCTTTTGAGGACAGAGAGGAAGGAAAGAAAAAAAGTGAGAAAAAAAGAGAAAGAAAAGGAGGAAGGGAGAATAATCACTTCAGGAGAAAAAAAAAAGAAAAAAAATTGGCTTCAAGAACTTTATATAGGTTTTCAAGTAATTCACAAAACTTTAGAACTGTAGAAATTGCATCTGAGCACAAATCTCTCCAGAATGTCTTTAAGAACTGTGAGGATCAGAATAAGGCATGTATTATTCCTTTCATAGAGCCCTGAAATCTGGAGCTAAAATGTTCGATTCACAGATACTGATGTCCATTTATCTCTCTGCTTGTGCCAAACCAAAAGGAAAAAGTTAACTGAGACTCCAATATGTTTATTTTCAGAATTTTGGTAAATGCAGTTATTTTAAAGTGGACTGGTGTTCACGAGTATCTGAACATAGCAACACTTCACAGAAGAGCAAGCGACAGATTAAAAAAACCCTTACAATTAAAACTTTAAGCTATAAAAATGCTTTCTGTGATCACTTTTGCACATAGAGATGCTCCTGCTGTTATTTATAGTGCAAGTTAAAAAAAAAATCCACAGATAGGCCTTTAATATCAATTACTAGTTTCTTCACTTACAAGCTACACCAAAACCACATAAATAACTACAAATTCAAAATCTGATACTCAAAGTGAGTGTCATTCATTTTTATTCCAATTATTTGTTTTCTGTAGTGTCTGGTTTTGCTGCACTTTCTTCTCCTGCTTTGTGACAGTAAGTGTAGCTTTAATCACATTTGAGGTAATTAAAATTACTCATGTCACATTCTAGATAGATCAAATAATGTATGTTAAAAGTGCTTGGTCAAAGTCCATAATGGGAGTGATCTCAAGTGGCCCAGACGACAGACATTAAATAAGGACAGTATCCAGAGACTATGAACAGTGTGATGACAGATATTTTCCCACACAAATCCATAAAAGAAGAAACAAAACTACACTACAAAACAGAACTTATGACTATTTGGAAGAAATACATCTTTCATGGAGAGATGTGGCACACTTGCAAGACCGTACTGTGGAAAAATTTACTTCCAGCAACATTCATGGTAGTCTTCTAGGCGTAACCTTCATCTGCACAGTGTGTTCACCTTTCTGCTCTGTCTAACACTAGACACAAAGCCAAGACACACCAATTATCTCACACAAGAGATGCTGTGATCAGATTGTCAACAGTGTATTGAGGCTTGGATCACAAACACTGTGGACCTTACTATGGTCCTGGATTTACATATCCCAAACATTAGTGCACACATTTCAGCATGGAGTTTGTGAAGAAAGAAACTCAACTAGCAGGTAACAAAGAGCAATTTTCCTAAGCTGCACGTCAGCCATTACAATCTGTATCAGCATGCTGAGCCTGCTCAGGGGCAGCCTTCACAGTGATTTGGGGAATCAGAGAAGGTAGCAAGTCCTTCCTGCCTCAGCAGCACATGGCACCCTCACTGCCACCTCTTTGACAGATTTAGCTTGTGCTTATTCCTCAAATGGGGCTGCACATTTCCTGTGTGAGAACTCCACGGCTGGATGAGGAGCACAGTGCAATCACATAGTCATTTGGATTCATCCCTTTTCATTGCATTTCCCTTTCCAAACAGCTGCCTGCGCTCTGCTTAGACATTTCGCACTCCCTTACATTAACAGCTTTGGTCTGCTTCCACGTGCTGTTCCCAAGGCAGGTATAAAATGAGGAGAGTGGCTCACAGTTGTTGGCATCTTGTATCTCAAGACATCCAATACGTTCCTCCCACAGACAGACTTTCCATGCTCCAGCTATGCCAAGTTTGTTAAGCTTCATAGCCAGGCAAAAAAGAGAAGGGAAAATGCCCTCTTTCCCTGCTATAATGTGGTTTGCAACATATGATCAATAATCTTTCTCTCCCTAAACTACCCTATACACACATAGCTAGTGTTTGTTGACTCATTCTTGTTGGGAAGCTCCGCTGCATGCCCTTGCAAAACAACTCACAGGTGTTGAGCCTCACAGCGTGAAGTGGAGGAGAAGCTGCTGCTGGCAAGGTTCAGTAGTAGTGGGGTGTGAAAACAGCCAAGTCAGGGGCAGAAGCAGTAACTGCCTCCTGTCAGGCCATGAACCTCTCTCTGCTTACCTCAGTCTCTCAGTCTGTAACAACAGCACAAATGCTGATAAACAGAGCAGAAAGTGTTTTTCACCCACTGATGAATAGTAACACTGCTCCTAGCAGTCCCTGTGTACTGCTTAGGAGAGAATGAGAAAATGAAACAAGAATTCATGTTCTACAAATAAAGCTCCATACTAACTAATTTTTTTTGATCCTTCTATAAATCTGTTTTGAGCAATAGGCATTTCAGATGCTTCAAGCTGTTAGGTTTACCATATAACACACATATCTGAAGGAGAAGATGAATTGCAATGAAGGAGAAACAAAGAGTTCACAGGAATGAATATGTGCATTACAGTTTTGTAGCTCTCCTGTGAATTGAATGGATTCCTGTAAGCTTTTGTTTAAAAACAAGTAGCATGATTAGAGTGGAAAACAATACAAGGCCTAGATGATTTTAACATGCTTCTGAAACATTAACTTTACACCAAGTATTTCTTTTTCCCAACTGTTTTTCCTTAGTGGGCAGATTTGGAGCAGGTGGATTAGTTGGTTTATCTGCTGTGATTTTACTTCAAGCTCTTGTCAGCAAGAAAAGCAGAAAATGCACAGGACAGCATTATTACACAAAAGCAGTGCTAAGGCCATAATGCCCACTCACTGTAATGGCCCATTAGTGCCAAAACATTACCCACTTCTGATGGCAATTAGACTGTACCTGCTAATTATTCATACATATGGTTGTGATGTTGGCTTTTGATAATTGATTTATTTGGATATATACACAGGACATATAAAGGAATTGTTAAAGGAGAAGAGGAAAGCTGTAGATGAAACTCACAGAGTCTATATATTTTTTTTCTGTTATATTAGCATCACAATTTTCATATGTGCATGAGATACACCTATCAAAGGTGTCAAAATTGGAGAGGAACCAAAGAAAAAGAAAAGGGACAGTTTAATGCATTAAAAAGGAGAGAAAAAAGAAATAATAATATTAAAAGTAATAGTTTTAATTTGCCTGTATTTTGTCAATTATATAATTTTTCTTTATTTCATAAGGAATTATTCATAGCTGTATAACTCTTTGGTGAATATTCCTATCTTTATATCACAGAGAATCCATAAGACACACCATCCAGCATCCCCACCTCAATTTCACACATTTCCTGAATCATCAGAGTCTGTAGAGCTCTTGAGAGATCTGTAGGGTTCTTCAGGGGTCTTTAGGGCTCTTGAGGGGTGTGTAGGGGTCTGTAGGGCTGTTGAGGGCTCTGTAGGAGCCTGTAGGGCTCTGTAGGGGTTTGTAGGGCTCTTGAGGGATTATGTAGGGGTCTCTAGGTGTGTTCAGGGGTCACTAGGTGTCTTCATGTGTCTGTAGGGCTGTTGAGGGGTCTTGAGAGGGCTCTGGAGGGCTCTTCAGAGGTCTGGAGGGGTCTGCAGGGCTCTTGAGGAGTCTGTAGGAGTCAGTAGAGCTCTTGAGGTTTCTGTAGGGCTCTTGATGGGCTTTGAGGGGTCTGTAGGTCTCTTCAGGGGCCTTTAGGGCTCTTGAGGGGTCTGTAGGGCTCCTCAGGGTTCTGTAGGTCTCTTGAGGGGTCTTCAGGTGTCTGTAGGGCTCTTGATGGCTTTTGAGGGGGCTGTAGGGCACTTGAGGCATCTGTAAGGGTTTGTAGAGCTCTTGAGGGGTCTTTAGGGCTCTTGAGAGGGCTATAGGGGTCTGTTGGGCTCGTGAGGGTTCTGTAGGGTTTGTAGGGCTCTTGAGGGTTCTGTAGGGGTCTGTAGAGGTCTTGAGGGGACTGTAGAGGTCTGTCTGGCTCTTCAGGGGTAGTGAGGGGGCTGTAGGGCTCTTCAGGGGTGTGTAGGACTCTTTGAGGGGTCTGTAGGGATCTTGAGGGTTCTGTTAGGGGTCTGTACAGTGTGCGTACGTGAAGGCAGAGATGTGTGTAGTGAAAACTGTTTCACCATTAACAATGATATTAATTTTTATATCCAGGCAGAGATTGTTAATAACTNGGGCTTTTGTCCCCTTTCCCGTGGCCACCACCCCCAGCACAGAAGGAGGGGGAGCAAGGGAGCATGCCTGGGCAAGCCAGGACATGTATAAGCCTACATTTGGCCTATTTAGGCCTACCACAACAGTGCATGTGTGTAAAGGTGTGCATGAGCGTGACAGTGTGCGTATGCAAAGGCAGAGATGAGCGGACACAAAGGCTTCCGTAAGCGCGACAGTGCGCATACGCAAAGGTGGATGTGCGCCTACTCAAAGGCAAGCATGAGCACGACTGCGAGTACGCAAAGGCACAAATGAGCTCTACTGCTCGTACGCAAAGGCATAAGTGTGCTTATGCAAAGGTGTAAGCGCACACAGCAAGTGGGCGTGGGGGAAAAGCTGGATGGGACACTGGGTGACACAGAGGGGGATGGTGGGGGACACAAGCCTTAAGACAGGGGGGAATACCAGGGGCAGAACACATGGAAAGAGTGGGTGGGGGACACACACACAGGGGAAGACGGCGGGGGGGACGCACACACATGGGAAGATGGAGGGGGGGTAACAGGAGGAAGATTAAGAATAGAAAAGAAAATAACGGGGTGGGAGAGAGAAAAAGAGAGTGGGTTTGAGTGAGTGAGTCTTCATGCAGCAGTCATGTGCCTTGGAGTTCCCCCACCTGCAACTCTTACCTGAATGGCCCTGAATCTCTATCTCAAGCTATGGCTGCCAGGTTACGTTCACCTCCAGTACATCACAGGACAGGAAAGCCCCATGAAGACAAGCCCTTGGCTGTAGCTGCGCCTGTTTAAGCTTTCCTGGTGCCCACAAGCCTAAGGGAACAGAGTTTCTGGTGCCTCTCCCTCTCCCCCTCTGGAAAAAAAGTAGGCAGAAGAGTCGAAAGGGTAAACCCCCAAAGAGCAGCCTTGCGCTGATTTAGAAGCTAAAAGGTGACTTTAACAATAAATAAAAGGTATTTAAATGTAAAGGAAGGTAACGGAAATACAAGGGAATTAAACAGATACAGATTTATGTACAAACCCAGGTTGGATGGCAGGGGATTATCTGGATGGAGATGGATTCTCCTCTGCCGCAGGTCCCAACATGAGGTAGCAGCTCTGATCACGTGGTTAACAAGAGCAGCAGCAGCAAGGAGATGTTGGAGAGGCAAAGGCAGAAGGGACAATGTGAGCATTAACTTGACTGTCGCTTAAATAGGGTTGTGGACAGGAAGTGGGAGTGGACCTCGGGGGTCCACCCCCCAGGAGAGGCCAGGTCTCTATGCCCACCTCGGTCAGGTTTCCCTGACTACCTCGGTGGCAGGTCTCCAGACCACTCCTCCACCCCAGATGGCCTTAACCTAGCACAGTAGCTGACAGCAGAGGGAGGCAAACCCATTCGTCTGGATTAGAGCAAAGATGCCAGAAAAAGTTAAAAATAAAGTTTGCAAATTGCAAACGGGAGTGGGAGGGGAGGTAAGGGAGGAGGATGCAGGCAAACCTCAGTCTCTTCACACATTATTGTCCTCACAGCTCAGTAAGTGTGTCAAGTTAACCGTTACTAAGCAGCTAAATTACAGATGTGATGTGACGTAATAACTCAGATGTGATTAAGAAGAGT
>WBNM01027941.1:7787-32991 GCA_013399055.1 Ramphastos sulfuratus | reverse complement strand
CCCAGGGAGGTGGTGAGGTTGCTGTCCATGGAGGTATTCATAGAATGTGTGGACATGGCACTTTGGGATATGGTTTAATGGGTGGTCTTAGGTTGATGGTTGGACTCAATGATCTTGGAGGTCTTTTCCATCAGAACAATTTTATGATTACAAGAGGGGCTCCTGGTGCCTGAACTGACTCCCTGCAGCCCATGGGGAGGCCCTTTCAGGGCAGGTAGAGGTTGCCATGAGGTGTAAAAGGTGCTCTGCTGTGTGATACAGAGGTGTGGGCAGGAGGAAGCAGCCCTGGCATGGACTTGCCAGCCACCACACAACATCCTGATCTTTCCAAGCCTCTCAGGGTCATACAACTGTCCAGTGCTTGCACAACCTTTTGTCAGTTCTGAGCTTTGCCCTTATCCTCAGTAGCTTTGCTCCTGCAGAGCTTTAATTCAAGATGGGTGACACAAAACACTGAGCAACAAGGTGGTGGCAGTAGTTGTCTCTGGTGTCACACCACAGATCAGAAAGCTTGGAGAGAAGTGGAATTACTTATTTTGTCTAATAGATGACTGGAGAATCCCTCTATCCATATCCATTGGTTGTGGAGTTCCCATCTCTGGAGACACTGAAAACCTATTTGGACATGTTTCTGTGTGAGCTGCTGTAGGTGAACCTGCCTTGGCAGGGGGGTTGGGCTCAATCTCCAGAAGTCCCTTCCAACCCCTACCGTGCTGTGATATGGTAGAAATGGTAACTGACAAAGAGCAGCACTCTGCTGGTTAAGGGCTCAGTTGGAGCATCCATCTGAAATCTGAGTTTGCTCCAGAATTGCGGAAGCACAGGACTAAGAGGTAGGAAAATGCCTGGAGCTGATGCTGGTCTTCACGTGCCTTTGGCTGGCAGGTTTTTGGTGACACCCTAATTATTTTAATTGGATTGGATACTGATGATTTGCCTGCCACTCTGCATGGAAACAAATCAGTCCTGCAGCACGTGGAAAAGATGTTGATGCCCGAGGATGTACGCAGATGAGTTTACAACAGACACAATTGTCTTGTTAGGAAGCAAATCTCAAAGCCTGTCGTGTATTTGAAAGTCATTTTAATTTGTTTTAATTAAAAACTAGGTTTGTCTGTTCAAAACCACACCTCCAAATTCATCTTGGTTTATTCTCATCACTTCCAACAGCAGCAATATTTCAGAGTCTCCTTGGAGATTTTTTTGTGGCACTTTTTGGTTTGCTTTGTCCATTTAATTGCTCTAAAATGTCTTTGTGTTAAATTAGAGGTGAAGTCTGAGCACTGATGTCATGTATGTGTTGGAGATGAAGTCTTAGGAAGGTGAATTGTGCTGTTGGGACCCTCAACACAACAGGGACATGGACCTGCTGGAATGGGTCCAGAGGAGGGCCAGAAAGGTGATCAGAGGGCTGGAGAGCCTCTTGTGTGAAGACAGGCTGAGAGAGTTGGGTCTGCTTGTCCTGCAGAAGAAAAGGCTCCAGGGAGCCCTTGTAACTTACATTTCAAGATGTGGCAGGGACTTTACAGGAAGACTGCAGAGGGACTGGTCAGAAGGACATACGGCAACAGGCTGAGGGACAATGATCTTAAAGTGGAGCAGTGTAAATCTACCCTAGATTTAGGTTGGACATCAGGAGGAAGTTCTTCACAGTGAGAGTGGTAAAATGCTGGAACAGGCTGCCCTGGGATGTGGTTGAGGCCCCATCCCTGGAGACATTCAAGACCAGACTTGGGGTGGCCCTGAGCAGCCTGCTCTAGCTGGGGGCGTCTCTGCAGACTGCAGGGGTGTTGGACAAGATGCCCTTTGAGGGCCCCTTCCAACCTGATGCACTCTGTGACTCTGTTAGTGTCTCATCCAGATGCTCTACAACTTGCTCTGCATTTCTTCTGCCTTCAGTGGAGCTAAGTGTCCCTTACTGTATACTTTTCAATTTTCTTTCATTTCTGGTGCTTTTCCAGGATATCAGCTATGAGATCTTTCTGGTCCAGGCTACTGATTTCACAGAATCACAGAATGTTAGAGGTTGGAAGGGACCTCCAGAGATTAAGTCCAACCTGCCAAAGCAGGATTACCCAGGGCAGACCGAGCAGGAACACATCCAGGTGGGTTTTGAAAGTCTCCAGAGAATGAGACTCCACAACCCCCCTGGACAGCCTGCTCCACTGCTCTGTCACACTCACTGTGAAGAAGTTTCTCCTCATGTTAAGGGGAAACCTTCTGTGTTCAATTTTGCATCCATTGCTCCTTGTCTCATTACAGTGCACCACCAAAAAGAGCTTGTCCCCCTCCACTTAACACCCAGCCTCGGGTATTGATAGGCATTGAGCAGATCCCCTTTCAGTCTTTCAGACTAAACAGCCCCAGGGCTCTCAGTCTCTCTCCATAGGGCAGATGCTCAAGTCTCCCAGTCATCCTTGTGGCTCTCTGCTGAACTCTCTCCATCAGGTCCCTGTCTCTCTTGAAGTGAGGAACCCAAAACTGGACACAATTCTCCAGGTTTGGTCTCTCCAGGGTAGAACAGAGGGGGGAAAAGAACCTCCCTAAACCTACTGACACACTTTTCTTGATGCACCCCAGGATACTGTTTGCCCTCTTGGCCACAAGGGCACACTGCTGGCCCATGGAGACCTTGCTGCCCACTAGGACTCCAAGGTCTTTCTCCATGGAGCTGCTCTCCAGTAAGGCAACTCCTAATGTGTCCTGGTGCCTGCTGTTATTCCTCCCCAGAGGAAATAGAATTGGTGGTAACCTAAGCAAATTGACCATACACCCAAAGCTGTCATCCACACACTGGTCCTTATGAAGTTGTAGCCATTACTACTGAACATATTGAGGTAGAGCATGGAAAGCACAGGGTCATTTTTTCTTTTTTTTTTTTCCTTTATCAATTTAGATTTTAATTAGCTTTTAATTGATTTCTAGGAAAAAAAAAAATGGTTTCATTACGAAGTCTTCCAGTGAATACCTTCACTGGAATTAAACATTCAGGGACACTTCCTGACAATTGTTCCTGTAACAAAACATGAAAATTTCCTCTGATCTTCCCAGATGTCTGAGCCTTCATTTAAAAAGTCTAAGAACTGAAAGAAACTTGCTCACAGAATGCCCTTTGTGGAATTTACATAATGGTATTCATCAAGCCATAATTTAATTAAGAAGAGGGAAAATAGCAGGTCAGCATTCAGAGTGTGGTGAGAGCCCTAGGGAAAACATCAGTGCTTTCCCATTTGTTTAAGGGCATTTAGTTAAAAGCAAGAATTCTTTGCCTGCTATCAAGAATTGAGACCTGGTTGAGTATGAAAACAAAGATATCACCTCAACAAAATCTAAGTAGTTGTGTTCTGTTGCAATCATCTGCCTCACCTGAGTGTAGAGTAATAGGATAAGGATGTCTTCTCCTTATCTGGCCAGAGGAGGTTCTCAAAGATGATCAGATAGCTGATGCACCTCTCCTGTGGGACAGGCTGAGAGTCCCAATTGTGTGCATCACATGCAAAAGGAAAAAAACCCACCCTAAACACCTTCCTGATAAGCTACACTAACATAAGGATGCTGAACAAAAGCAGTGTGAGCAGCAGGAGGGAGGTGACTCTCGCCCTCTGCTCTTGTGGGACCCCATCTGAAGTGCTGCATCCAGTTCTGGGGCCCCCAGGATAAGAGGGACATGGAAGTGTTGCAGTGGGTCCAGAGGAAAGTCAGAAAGATGAGCTGGAGAAGCTCCCCTGTGGGGACAGGCTGGGAGAGTTGGGGCTGTTGGAAGGCTGCCTTCCAGTATGANAGTTACTGTCTGGGCTGCACTCACACTGCAGGCTCATGTTGAGCTTTTCATCACCCCAGACCCCCAGGTCCCTTTTCTCAGGGCTGTTTTCCAGCCATTCCCCACCCAGCCTGGAGTTGTGCTTGGGATTGTACACTCCATGTCTCTCTTGTGCTGGGAGTCCCAGAACTGGATTCAGCACTTCAGATGGGATCTCACAAGAGAGACAAAGGCACAGAGTGACAGGACGAGAGATGCTGGATTCAAACTGGAAGAAGATGGATTTGTATTAGACATTAAGAAGAAGTTCTTTCCCACGAGGGTGATGAGGCACTGGAACAGGCTGTTCAGAGTTGTTGTGGAGGCTTCAAACCTGTAAGTGTTCAGTGCCAGGTTGGGTGAGGCCTTGAGTAGTCTGTTCTAGTAGGAGGTGTCCCTGTCTGTGGCAACTGGCTCGGATTTGGATGATCTTTCAGGTCCCATCCGTAATAAGAGTCTGTGATTCTATGGTTTGGCTTTGAAGAACATAATACACTATAGAAAGTTAAGTAGCTCTTTAGAGAACAATGAGAATAATGCTAAATGTGAAGTGAAAATCTCCTAACTGATGTGTCTGTTCTCTTTGTCTTCTGACTGCATCCATCTTTCATCTGAGCAGAGACTCCATAATTACTTAGCCAATCATGAAGCATCTAAATCAGTCTGGAGAAGAGCAGCCTGAGAGGAGATCTTATCAATATTTAGAAAGATTTGAGGGGTGGGTATCAAGAAGGAGAGACCAGACTCATGTCAGTGGTGTCCTGTGAGAGGGCAAAGGGCAATGAATGTGCAGTGGAACCCAGGAAGTTCCACCTCGACATGAGGAGAAACTTCTTTGGTGTGAGGGTGCCGGAGCCCTGGAGCAGGCTGCCCAGAGAGGTTGTGGAGTCTCCTTCTCTGGAGAGCCATCTGGAAGCATTCCTGTGTGCTCTATCCTGGGTGATGCAGGGCAGTTGAACTTGATCTGTGGAGCTCCTTTCCAACCCCTACAATTCTATGAAACACTGTAAAATAAAAGTTCCCCTCAGACACCACATGACTCTGAAGATACTTCAGCATTCCAAGTATGAGGACTTGATATTAACAGCATCTAGTTTGTCTTAAGTGCACAGCTGGCTGAGTGGCTCAAGTGTGTGTTTTCTCCTAAAATCCAGCTGGAATCCATCAGACCTATCTTCTGTCACTGCAAATCATGGGCTGGCTTGAGTTGAAAGGGACCTCCAAAGGTCATCTAGTCCAACCCCCTAATGTACTGTACTCAGCACTGGTTAGGCCACACCTTGAGTGCTATGTCCAGTTCTGGGCCCCTCAATTCAAGAGAGATGTTGAGGTGCTGGAAGGTGTCCAGAGAAGGGCAGCAAGGCTGGGGAGGGGCCTGGAGCACAGCCCTGTGAGGAGAGGCTGAGGGAGCTGGGGGTGTGCAGCCTGCAGAAGAGGAAGCTCAGGGCAGACCTCATTGCTCTCTGCAGCTACCTGAAGGGAGGTTGTAGCCAGGCAGGGGTTGGGCTCTGCTGCCAGGCACACAGGGACAGAATAAGAGGGCACAGCTTCAAGCTGTGCCAGGGGAGGTTTAGGGTGAGTGCTAGGAAGAAATTCTTCAGAGAGAGTGATTGGCATTGGACTGGGCTGCCCGGGGAGGTGGTAGAGTCCCCATCCCTGGAGGTGTTTAAGAGGNACTGGATGTTAGGAGGAAGTTGTTTGCAGTGAGGGTGGTGAGACACTGGCACAGGTTGCCCAGGGAGGTTGTGGCTGCTCCCTCCCTGGAGGTGTTCAAGGCCAGGTTGGAGGAGGCCTTGAGTGACCTGTACTAGTGGGAGGTGTCCCTGCCTATGGCAGGGGGTTGGAACTAGATGATCTTTTAGGTCCCTTCCAACCTTGCCATTCTATGATTCTATGATTCATAAAGGCATGGCCCTCAGGTCTGAAAGCTGCACTAAAACACGTTGGTTCTTCCCTGTAGGCTACAGACCCAGATGCTGGTGTCAATGGGCAGGTGCACTACAGTTTGGCAAACTTCAACAACCTCTTCCGCATCACAGCCAACGGCAGCATTTATACAGCGGTGAAGCTGAACAGAGAAGCCAGGGACTATTACGAGCTGATTGTTAAAGCCACAGATGGGGCTGTGGATCCCCGGCACTCCACTCTGACTTTAGCCATCAAGGTGCTGGATGTGGATGACAACAGCCCTGTGTTCACCAACACTTCCTACACCGTCTGCGTGCCAGAAAATCTCCCGCCGGGCACAGTCTTCCTGCAGATCGAGGTAAGAGGGCATCCTGGAGGGGTGGAGATGCTTTGGTGTGCAGTACTAAGTGTGTAACTTGTCAGTGGGACTGGAGGGGAGGAGGTTATGGCACTTAGCAGGCTGAAAAATGCGTGGCCTTTAGCCAGATACCTAAAAGTACTTGGAAGCTGAGAGTAATTTGGAAATGGGAGTCATCACTGAACAAGCAACAAAGCCTACGCGGCTGTCGTGGCCTCTTGGAATATTTTGTTACAGGTGATGTGTTTGAAAGCTCATTGTGGCACTTTGGGACACGGTTTGTTGGCTGTGGTGGCCGTAGGTCAGTGGGTGGGCTTGGTCATAGAGGTGTTTTCCTGCCAAAACTATTCTGTGATCCTTCTGCCTGTTTACATTAGTAGCAAGAGAGCTTTGCCTCAACTGATTTAGACATTGAAGTCAAACTGAGATTCTAACCTCACAATATAGTTACTGGAGATTAAGAGTTGGCTTCCAGAAGCAATTCATCCAATACCAAGATCATCATCTAAGGGAGNTGGAAGCCTTCTCCAGGCTGCAAAGCCCCAACTCTCTCAGCCTGTCCTCATAGCAGAGCTGCTCCAGCCCTCTGACATGCTGTCTTCCATATGGAAAAAGATACTCAGACAAGTGAGAGCTAATTGTTTAAGGCCAACCTGAAGACAGTTGAGATTTACTTCCCACAAACAGCCTAGATATAGTCATAAAATTGTTTCAGTTGGAAAAGACGTCTAGGATGGAGTTCAACCATCAGCCTAAAACCACCATAGCTGTTAAACCATGCCCCAAAATGCCACGTCCTCCTGAAGAGAATCCAGAAACTGCTTTCTCTGACTTCAGAAAAATCTAATGTCAAAGCACAGCTAAAGCAATCACATAATACTGATTTCCCTTGGGATAAGGAATCTTGTCTAAATACTGCTATGAAGTAAACCCAATCCTGCTGCCATATGGGATGAGGTCAAACACTTGCTAAGCCCAGCACCCTCTCCATGGCAGCACTTGACAGCAGGTGCCCAGGGAAGACAACAAGATGAGGCTGAGCTTTCAGTGACTCCTGCTCATTTCCTGTGGGCAGGCATCTCTGGATGTTACAACCCTAAGCGGATTTGTCTTCCTTGTCTTTGTGCAAAGCAAAACCAGTGCTCTTGTCCCAACAGAACAGAAACTGGAGTTGTTTGCAGTAGGTGATGTTCTTGCCATCCAGCAGGGGTTTGGTGTGAGCCTTTGGTTTCAGTGGTGTTCTTTTCTCCCGTGGCACGCTGTAGGCAAAAGATGTAGATCTGGGTTCTGACGTTAACTATCGAATCCGGACGCAGGAAGCGCTGCAGTATTTCGCCCTGAACAAGCACACAGGAGAGTTATCCCTTGTCAAGTCCTTGGATTATGAATCATTTGCTGACACAGAAGCAACCTTCACCTTTCTGGTGGAAGCCTTCGACAGCAAAGGCACTATGCCTCCTGGGCTCGCTACTGTCACCGTCAGGGTAAAGGTAAGAGGAGTAAATGTCATCCTTTCCTGTTTGTTACTAACACTTCATCAACCTCTGCTGATGTCCCAATGAAACAGCCTGCTCACAGTAGTGCTGCAGTCCTGCTTTTGCACTGTTTCTCATAGCATTGTAGAATTGTTTGTGTTGGAAAAGCCCTCCAAGGTCATTGAGTCCAACTGACAGCCTGAGACCACCGTGACCATTTAACCACGTCCCCACGTGCCATGGCCACACCTTTCTTCAACACCTCCAGGGATGGTGACTCCACCACCTCCCTGGGCAGCCTGGTCCAATGCCTGACCACTCTTTCAAGAAAATCTTTTCCTAATCTCCAACCTAAACCTCCTCTGGCACAATTTCAGGCCATTTCGTCTTTCCTCACCTGATACTAGGGAGAAGAGACCAACCCCCACTTGGCTCCAACCTCCTCACCAGTGCCCAGTTTAGGGGCATGATGACTCCCCTGCTCCTGCTGGCCACGCTGTTGCGTATCCAGGCCAGGATGCTGGTGGCCTTCTTGGCCACCTAAGCACACTGCTGGCTCATCATCAGCTGGTTGTCAACCAGCACCCCTACACTTTACAAGAGCTGTGATTTCTTTGCTGTGAGCAGCTGGTTAGTGAAGTCTTGGGTGACAGGTTTGTGAAGGACAGGAATACCTGATGTATTTACCAACCTGTAGTCCCCTCAACCCTCTGAAAGGCTGAAACAAGTACCTAATGGGGCTGTTTGCAGAAGTGGCACCATGTTGTGGTTTTAAGCTTTCAAACTGTAATTTTATGAAGCATTGAGGTGTGCTGAGTTCTGCTGCTTGAAAATACAGAGCTGAAAAGGAACAGGCTTGTCTAGTGCCAAGAATCACAGAATGTCAGGGGCTGGAAGGGACCTCCAAAGCTCATCCAGCCCAACTCCTGTGANCTTCACTGCCTTCCAGCAGGTCAGTCCCCAACCTATCCTGATCCCTGGGGTTGTTCTTTCCCAGGTGCCAGACTCTACCCTTGCCCTTGTGGAATTTCATTCCATTTCTCCCTGCCCAACCCTCCAGCCTGTCCCAGTCTGGCTGAATGGCAGCACAGCCTTCTGCTGTGGCAGCCACTCCACCCAGTTTAGTGTCATCAGGGAATGGTTCTTATGCAGGGAGTTAACAGCATGACCTCTGGGTTCCAGCTTTCTCGCCAGTAATATGGGAATAATATTTAGTAGCCATCCCCAAATAAAAAACATTTGTAGCTGAAATGTTAACACTTACCCAGCCTGATTTGGTAAAAGTGCTCATGTCCAAGAGGAGAGAGTCTTTCAGGTGCTCTAATTTGTACCTTCTTGCCTTGATAAAGGCAAGGACTGGAGCTAGTCAAGTCCTTTCCTGCAGTTGCTTCTTCATCCAGAAGAAAAATTTTCCCCATGAGAACAGTTAGACACTGGGATAATCTCCCAGGGGAAGTGATGGATTCCCATCCAGTTCCAAGACTCAGCTTGACAGGGTGCTGGGCCATCTCATCTCAACTACACTGTCACCTAGAAAGGTTGGACCAGGTGATCCTTGGAGTCTCTTCCAGGCTGGCATTCTGAGATTTTTAGTTGAAGAACTGAGAGCTGAGGGAGAGAAGAGAGTTTGATTGCTCTTATTTCAGCTAAGAAGCAGAAATTGTGGCAGAAACAAAAGCCCAGCTCCAAAATGTGAGCTTCGTATCTGCCAGCTTTGGTTTGAATGTGAGTCTGCAGGAAGTATTTCTTAACTCTGATTCAGTCTGGAGCTCAGCTCAGTTTGTATCTGCAGATGCTGTGAATTGCCACATGATTCTGAGTAATGCTGTTTGTCAGCCTTCTTTTGAAGGACAGGAAATGTCTCCCGTTATTAGCTTTGATGACAACATGAGGCTTCCACAATACCTCTCTGTCCCTGCCAAATTCTTCATTCTGAGATGCTGGTCACCTGTTTCCTAAGTCTCTGCTCTCCAGCAGCAGTTTCCAAACCAGTGAAAGAAAACCACAACTTGTGACATCGCTCCTTGAGCCTATTCTGTTACTCTTTTTAGGTAGGAAATTGCTCAAAACTGATCTTTTCCTGCTTCAGTGAAGCTGCACATGGAGTCCTGGGTCCAGTTCTGGGATAGACAGGGAGCTACTGGAAAGAGTCCAGCAGAGGCTACAAAGAAACTCTTCCAGAACAATGAAGTTTTGAGAGAGTGAAATATTTGGGTGGCTTTGATGGAGTCACCATACCCAGAGGTGTGTTCAGAAATGTGTGGACATAGCACTTTGGGACATGGCTTAATGGCTCTGGTAGTCTTAGATTGATGGTTGGACTTGATGACCTTAGAAGTCTTTTCCAACTGTAACAAGTCTGTGATGGAGTCTTTTAAAGGTTCTTGTTTTCAAATGGGACTGTGTTCAGAGAAAAGCTGTAACCTGCATTGTGGGGCTGACCCAGCTGTGTGACTGAGTTTGTGTTGTCTTTGTTAATCAGAGGGTACAGGAAACAATGCAGTTCAACCAGGTGACCTTAGTATGGCAGTAGCTTCAGCACTGTCAAAGGGGCTGGGGTGGGAATAGGGAACCTAAACAGGATCCAAAAATAGGTTTCTTGTCTTCCTGGAAACTCTTCCAACACCTGAACACCAGGACAAAAAGAGCATCATGACATTTGTCGTAGAATCACAGAAGGTTTTTGTTGGAAGGCACTGTCCAAGGGCATCTAGTCCAAGCCCCTGAAGTCAGCAGGGACATCTGCAACTAGAGCAGGTTGGTCAGACCCCCAAACAACCTGACCTGATGTCCAAGGGCATCTAGACCAAGCCCCTGCAGTCAGCAGGGACATCTGCAACTAGAGCAGGTTGGTCAGACCCCCAAACAACCTGACCTGGTGTCCCAGTCCAGAGGAATCCCAGGTGTGGGAGGTTTGGATTCTTGGGCACAGAATTAAGGCACAAAGGGTGTCAAATGCATAGGCTGGCTTTAGTGCATTCACATGACTTGCACACACAAGGATAGGGAGAGGGAGGAAGTAAGAGAGGTGGGGGGAGAAAAGAGAAAGGAAAGAAAGAAATCCTCCTGCTCAGAGAGGAGAGGTCACCCCGGAGTCATTTGGCGTCCCAAATATGTTTGAAGAGAGTGGGTGGGGAACGTTCTGTCTGCAGGTTGGAGCTTCTCCTCTTTTCCCTGGCTGCCTCATTGAACAGGCATGTTTGTCTGAGACCCACTTAGCATTTTCCAGGAGTGATTTGCTTAGCCATGCCCACTGCCAGTGGTGTTGGGCATGCTCAGTGTGGTAGGAGGTTTCCAGAGTTGAGCCCCCCTTGTCTGGCTGGTTTCTCCAAAGTGATCGCTGCTGTCGATAAATGCTGCCAGTGATCTGCCAGGAGCTGCCAGACTGCAGTTGGGTCAGAGTGAGCATCACCTGTCACAACAGGAAGCCTTCACCTCCTCTGTGTTAGGTGAGAAGAGCTCAGTTCCAGGTGTGGTGGTCCAGAATGGTGGTCTTTCAGTCCATGCAAGCTGAGCAGTCAGGCAGGTGTTCCCATGGTGGCATGCACAAGCTCACTCTGCGTTCCCCACTTGGTTTCTTGTCTAGTTGTTGCATATTGAGGTGCTCTTGGGAGTCTGAGCTTGTGCAGGAGGGGATTTTTGGGACAGTGAGTACAAACAGGATGTTTGCTTAGCATTTCTCAGAAATTTAGCTCAAAACAAGTTCGTTTTTCTGAGCTGTTGGGACATTGTTTATCTCAGTCTCTGACACCTGGAATGATTCCAGGGATGGGGCTTCTAGCACTGCTCAGGTTAGTCTGGGCCAGCATGTCACCACTCTCAGTGTAAAAATGTCTTCCTTCTCTCTAGTTGGAGGCAGTGTGTGAGAGTCTGTTAACTGCTGGGCTGGAGCCAGGAGTAACAATTTCTCTGATTTGTTCTTAAAGGACAAGTCTGATGTTCCCCCTTTTGTCAAGGAGAAGAGCTGGTGTGCCTTTGCCAGGGCTGAGTGCAGAGAGGACAGGGCACCAAAACTCCCTTGAGGAGAAAGATAATGTGCAGGGCAAACATCCATGTATCCTGCTAAGCTGACAGAGGGAGCTGATTTCTGCCTCTGAAGTTTAACAAGTGCAAGTGTGGGGTCCTGCACGTGGGCAGAAATAACCTCCTACACCAGTACAAGTGAGGGGCGACCTGCTGGAAGGCAGCTCTGCAGAGAGTGGACCTAGGAGTGTTGGTGGAAAATAAGTTCACCATGAGCCTTGTGGGCAAAAAGACCAATGGTCTCCTGGCATGCATTCAGAACAGGATGGCCAGCAGGTTGAGGGAGGTTCTCCTCCCCCTCCACTCTGTCCTAGTGAGGCTACCTCTGGGTTACTAGGTCCAGTTCTGGGTTCCACAGTTCGAAAGAGGTGGGGAACTACTGGAGAGACTCTGGCAGAAATGATGAGTGTGGTGTGGGTTGGAAGTGATCTCTGAAGATCACAGAGTCCAACCCCGCTGCTAGAGCATGGTCACTCATTTGAGGTCACCCAGGATTGCAGTGTCCAGGTGGATTTGGAATCTCTCCAAAGGAGGAGACTCCACAACCTCTCTGAGCAGCCTGCTTCAGGGCTCCAGCACCCTCACAGGATAGAAATCTTTCCTGATGTTCATGTGGAACCTCCTGAGTTCCAGTTTGTGCCTGTTGCCCTTGTCCTGGGCCCCATCCTCTTGCACCTCTACCCTTCAGCATTGATCATATCCCCTCTCAGACTGCTCTTCCCCAGGCTAACCAGCCCCAGGTCTTTCAGTCTTTCCTCCTCAGACATGCCTTGGTCCCTTATCTTTGTAGGCTCTGTGGAACCAGTAGTCCTCTGTCTCTCCCTGTGGACCCAGTGCTCCAGATGTGGCCTCACTAGGACAGAGTGGAGGGGGAAGAGAACCTCCTTAGACCTGCTAGCCACGTTCTTAATGCTGTTCTCCTGTGGGGTTTGGGTTGATTTTCTTTTCAGTTTTCCAAGTTGAGTATGCAGTGTGCTGAAGCAGTTAGCTCTGGCTGATGATTTCCAGTGAAAAAGCAACAGGAATGACAAAAACTACATCTAGATGTTTCCAGTAGTGCCAAATTCCTACTGTGCCTTAATGCCAGGGGACTATTAGAAAGGTGATACACTGAATCTCCAGATTTAATAGAACTGAACATCAGTAGACCTGTTGCTGTCACCAGACACCAATGCTCTCAAGCCTTCTCGTGGTCCTCCAAGCTCAGGTTGGAAGCAAACAGCACAGTCTTGATTGTAATGATGCTGAAGCAGCACAGAGCTCCCAGCTGTTGACACAAGACAGATCCCTTTGTTTCTCTGACAACCTAGCCCTTGAATCAGGAGGAGAAACAGAATTACTTTGCTTTCCTTTGGGAGGGTTTGGAGCAGCTGCATGGATGAATCATCCTCTCAAATCAAATGCAGCCAGCAGGAAGGCAAAGAAAATCAAGGTGTGCTGCAGAAAGTGTGCAGGGGACCCAGTGTTTGAGACAAAGAGTGTTTGGGATAAAATGTTACAGCAGGACCCTCTCCTTGCACAGAAAGGAAGGTTGGAAGGCACCTCTGAACATCCAGTCCAACCCCCCTGCCAGCTCACAGTCACCAAAAGCAGATCACATAGGAACATTTCCAGGCAGACCTTGAAAGTCTCCAGGGATAAAGACTCCACACCCTCTCTGGGCAGTCTGATCCAGTGCTCTGCCACCCTGAAAGTAAAGAAGTTCCTTCTGATGTTCAAATGGAACAAGTTGATGCCCATTATCATAGAATCATAGAATGGTCTGGGGTTGGAAGGAACCTCCAACATCATCTAGTCCATCCCCCTCTGCACCCTCAGCTAGATCAGGTTGCCCTGCCACTGGAGTCCACTGAGAAGAGTCTGCTGCTGCTGCAGAGTGCTGGGGAGCAAGGAGGTTTGGTCTCTGAAATGCTTAGATTATCACTCAGGGAGAAGAGGAATGGACAGGTCAAGAGGGAGCAGGAGGGACATTGATGGAGCAGGGCTACAGTCACAGACATTACACATAACCATGCCCATGTGTAGCTGCCACTGCTTTCTCCTCCTGCACACCTTTACTAGAGCTTCACTCCAGCCTTGTTGCTAACAAGCAGGTGAGCAGTAACACATCCATTGCTTCATCATGCTGGGATTTCATGTTGAGGTGAGGTTTGGTTCTCAGTAGAATGAAGATTTCTTTTGCCAGGAATTTTAAAGATAAGGAAGGACCTCTGGGAGATGGAAGAAGTGCATGAATCAATTGAGGTCAAATGTCCTCAATTTATAATCTTTCTAAAATGAAATGTAAGGAATGTTTTTTTCCCACTCAATTTCCATCTATGAAGTTAATCCTTCCTTTGTAACATGTAACAAGAACCATTACTACAAGACAGCTGGGGAGGGGCTTTATACAAGGGCTTGTACTGATAAGAGGGTGGTGAGACACTGGAATAGGTTGCCCAGGAAGGTTGTTTGTGTCTCCTCCCTGGAGGTGTTTAAGGCCAGGTTGGAGGAGGCCTTGAGCAACCTGGGCTAGTGGGAGGTGTCTCTGCCCTTGGTAGGGGATTGCAACTGGATGATGTTTAAGGTCCCTTCCAATCCACTCAGTGATTTACCCTTTAAGGAACAACAGAGCAGCACAGCAGCACATAACTTAGACCAAGGTTATAAAATGAGCTGCATTGCTTCCCCCAAACTGCTGATTTCTCTCTTTCCTAGTGACATGGATCCAATAATGAGCACAGTGTTGGTCTGTGGTGCCAATAAACATCTTATTTATTTTTCCATCTCAACTTATCTGCTCAGTCATCTGCTAGTCATTTCTTGCCTCATATATTCCACCATGAATATTATCCCTTAATTTGTATTATGAGATACTTTAGGGCTTGCTGAGCATTACATACAAGGAAGAGGCAGTAATACCTTGTTAACAAGCCTATGTTTTGAGGAGCTTCAAGCAAAGAACATTGTGTAAAGAGACAGCCCAGAAGAGAGGGCAAGGGGCTACATGAAGAATGAAGCCAGACTTCTTCCAGTGCTGCCCAGTGACAGAACAAGGGGCAGTGGGCACAAACTGGGACCCAGGAAGGTCTGTCTGAACAGGAGGAGNTGCTTTAGCATTAGGGTTGGACTGGATGACCTCCAGAGGTCCCTTCCAACCCCTGCCATGCTGGGATTTCCTGACTCTGTCATGGGAAGGGAATTCAAGTTCTTGATGCTGCAGTATTTGATGCAATAGGGTATTTCCTCTAACATGCCATGTAATTAGTTCAAGTTTCACTTTTCCTGAGTCAGAAGCCACTCTTTACATATGCAATTTGAAGTGGAAATAATCACAGTTAGGTTTTCCATCATGTATGTGATTATCAATAACAAAATGAACTTGTTCTTGCATTTGGAACAGAAACAGCTTTCAAGTTAAGCAACACTGAAAGGATTCTTTTTCCCCCCATTACTTTCATCAAATATATTAGAAAGTATCAAGAGTTTTGTGCCTACCTTTTTCATCTGAATTCCAGAAACTGCCTGATGAAATGAAAGCATGAATTGCAGAGGAGAGAAAATCTAAAATACCTTAAAATAGACTCATTTTACCATTGTGATTTTACACCATTGTACAGTTCCTCATTTCTAATCCCTTTGCAATCAATTTGTGATGCCACATCTACTTGGCTGGATCATATTCTGTTGCTGTAAACCACTCAACAGAATTATCTGGCTATACAGCAACAAACTACTCACATAGAATGTTTAGAGTTGGAAGGGGCCTCTTGAGATGGAGTCCAACCTCACTGCCAAAGGAGGTTCACCTGCAGAAGGCCACACAGGAACAGATCCAGGCAGATTTCAGTAGTTTCCAGAGGTGGAAACTCCACCACCTCTCTGGGCAGCCTGTTNCCCTTTCAGATACTGGAAGGCTAGGAAGACCTGCAAGTAGCCTTCCAGTGTTTGAAGTGGGCTGCAGGAGAACAGGAGAGGGACTTTTTACAAGGGCTTTTAGTACTAGGATAAGGGGTAATGGTTTCCAGCTGAAAGGAGATTTAGATTAGGTGGAAGGAGAAGAATCTGCACTGTGAGGGTGATGAGGCACTGGAACAGGTTGCCCAGCAAAGTTGTGGATGCCCCCTCCCTTGAAGTGTTCAAAGCCAGGTTGGGTGGGACTTGAAGCATCCTGGTCTAGTGGAAGGTGTCCCTGCCCATGGGGCATCTAGATAATAAGATCTCCTCCAACCCAAACCATTCTGTGGTTCTAGAGCACAGCCCTAATGCAGTAGGAAAGCCTCCTGGGTGTGTGCACAAACCAAGAGATTGTGGTCTTCAAGCAGCAAACAAACTTTGAGTGATTTTCTTTGAACAGGTCAGACACAGGAGAGTCAAACATTCCCTCTTGCTGCTTAGCAAGTTGTGCAGAGAGGCAAGAAGAAGGGGAAGGAAACTTGTGCAAAATTGTGTGCAGTGCAGGCTGGTGAGGTCAGCACCTCCACACACATCCTCTGTTGATCATCAGATGGAGCCTGCTTGTTTTGGTGGTCTAGATAAACCAAGAGACTCTGTGATTTTTGGTGCTCTTAGACAGGAATTTGTCCCTCTGGAACTGTTCAGCAGATTAATCATAGAATCATAGATTCATATCATTAATAATGAGGTTTTGCTCTCATGGAATTGCAGCTGTTTTAATACCTTATCAGTATTTGATTATAAGGAGACCCCAACCTACCAAAGGCAGGAATTAAAACATCAACCTGATTTTATAGGCTGCAAATGCCCCCTCCCCCCCCAAACTTCAGATGACTAAATGGGAGGGAAAAAAAAAAACAAACAAAAAAAGGTATTGTTTCCTTTTGGTAAGAAGGGAATTGGGAGAGAGTAAACCAGGCTGAGTGATGTTGGGGAAGGCAAAGCTTCCCTCCCACAAGGCAGGGCTGCCCTCTAGTGCACCACAGGCTCAAGGCAGCTGATTTTCAGCCCAAAAGCAGAGATGTCTTTAAGGGAAAAGGACATTTGCACACATTATTGTGCTTGAGATAAGTATAGGTATGTGTACATAAACACATCGATGTGAAGGCAAATATCCATCAAATGCATTGGAGTGTTGTCTGGAGTTGCTTCTGTTTGTGTGGAGATAGCTGGTGAAAAATGAGCTGAAGGTTTTTACTCTGTCTTTGCCTCCTGCAAACCAAGATTTCTGCCAAAAGAGGTGTTCAGGAAAACAGATGATTCTTTAGAAAGTGTCAGGGTTAGTGGTAACGTTGGCATCAGGCAAGTCTGCCTCTCACAGTGGCATTGCTTGGTATCAGCTGAGACACAGTGACAAGTCAAGAGCCTGGTGTTGGCCTCTTCTTCCGTGTGACTAATGATAGGACAAGAGGTAATGCCCTCAAGTTGCACCAGGGGGAGGTTTGGCTGGAATATTTAGGAAGAATTTCTTTCCTGAAAGAGTGGTCAGGCATGACCTGTACTAGTGGGAGGTGTCCCTGCCTATGGCAGCGAGTTGGAACTAGATGATCCTTGAGGTCCCTTCCAACCTTCCCATCCTATGATTGGAACAGGCTGCTCAGGGCAGTGGTGGAGTCACCATCCCCAAAGGTGTTCAGAAAAGAGGTGGATGTGGCCCTTTGAGATGTGGCTTAGTGGTCATGGAAGTGTTGGGTAGAAGATTGAGTCTTTTCCAACGTTGATAGTTCTATGGATATTGGTGCCTCCAGGATATGCCCAAGGAGCTGAGCTGGGGGAGCCTCTGCTCCCTTTGAGCAGGCATTAAACGAAGGAGTGATGATGTTGCAAGAAGACAGACACTGGAATCCAAGCTGTGTGTTTCCCAGGCTAGTGAATGAGGAGGAAGAGGAGATTGGTTCACCCAGGTGTTAAATGCTTATATTCTTAGTGGAGTGCAGGCATGAAAGGTATCATAGTGTCCCTAGAAATCAAAAAGGTGTGAATGTCCCTGAGGTCTAAGGCGTTTCACAGGTCACTTTTAAGCTGGGAACACTTCATTGGAGGTATTTTCCCCCTGCTCAAGTTGTGTTATTATTGCCCTTCCCTGCCAGCATTCACCACCTGGCTAAGAGCACCCAGTTAAGCATTAGTGCATTACAGCTAGTGACTGTCTGAATTATTTTTAAATTACATATTGATCTGTTCCTTAAGGTCTTTTCTCCCCTACACTTTGCTCTCCTCATAGGCATTCCTGGATGACACCCTGGGGTTTTTTCTGTTCAGCATTTTCATAATCTGTGCAGGCAAGTCAATATTTGTATCCTACAAACCTTTTCCTGCACAGCNGAGCAGAGTAAAGGGGGAGAATCCCCTCCCTTGCCCTGCTGCCCACACTGCTCTTGATGGAGCCCAGGACTCGGTTGGCTGTCCAGATCTTGTGGATGTGATGTATATTGTCCAGAGGGTAAGGCAGTTGGTCTGCAAGTGGCATCATGCACATGCTAAGGGTGACATGAGGTGACAAATGAGTTGGCATCCAGATATCTCTTACTGCATCTTCATTTGCTGTTGAGGGTACTGATGTAGAGGATGTAGAGGTTTAAATTGGAGATTAAGAAAAAATTCTTTGCTGCAAGAATGGTCAGGGATTGGAACAGGCTGCCCAGGGAGGTGGCAGAGTCACCATCCATAGAGGTGTTCAAGAAACTGTGGACATGGCACTTTGGGACATGCTTTAATAGCCATGGTGGTGTTAGGTTGCCAGTTTGATTTGGTGACCTTGGAGGTCTTTTCCAGCACAAACAATTCTATGGTTCTCTAAACAGCAATATTTGAGTATCTCTCCTATGTTGTGCTTTCTTCATGCTTAAATCTTAATCCCTGGGCAAGAGAAGGGTGGGAAGATGTTTCCTGTCCTGCTTTAAACACCACCCAGTGTAAACAGTGTGAAACAGAACCTAAACAGAAAGTGATAACTAAAAAGCACCCAGAATCATAGAAAGGTTCGAGGGGACCCTAAAGATCAGCTGGTTACTCCCCTCCAGCCATGGGCAGGGACACCTTCCACTAGACCAGGTTGCTCAAGGCCTCATCCAGCCTAGCCTTGAACACTTCCAGGGAGTATACATCCACAACCTCCTTGGGCAACCTGTTCCAGTGTCTCCCCACCCTCACTATAAAGAATTTCTTCTCAGTCTCCAGTCTCAATCTCCCCTCTTCCAGCTCAAAACCATTGCCCCTCATCCTATCATTAGAAGCCCTTGTAAAAAGTGCTTCTCCAGTTTTGTTGTAGTCCCCTTCAGGTACTGAAAGACTGCTCTGAGTTCTCTCTGAAGTCTTCTTTTCTCCAGGCTGAACAGCCCCAACTCTCTCAGCTTTAAGCTTTGACTTTGACTCTTGTTTTGTGAGCAGAGATGCCTGCAGCTAGACGAGCAGGGACACAAAGGTTGGTTTGTATTTATCCATGCAGATATGGCTGCTGTTCACTTAGTGTCAGAATACCCTGCCCAAGTATTTTGGAGGCAGAGGTGAAGAGAATTCATTGCCTGTATCTTCCATTTCCATATTTTTTGTGCATGTCAGACAGTGGATTTATGTGGCTGGAGCACTGAACCGTGAGCAGTTGCTGCAATGTGGCTACAAGAGCGTGTGGAGGATTAGCCCCCAGATTTAAAAGATTATTGTGCTACTTCTTCCTACTACTTTCTGTGGCAGGGTAGTGCCCTACTCCTAACTCAGCCTGCAAAAAGAGCATTTTCTTCCATAAAAGAAATAGATTGGGGACCTTAACTTACAGAGGCCTGAGGTTTGGGGGTGGGATGGGATGGCTCATGCCATGGTGGTCTTCTAGCACCTGAAGGGGGCTACGGGAAGGCTGGGGAGGGACTTTTTACAAGGGCTTGTAGTGATTAAGATGAGGGGGAATAGTTTTAGAAAGAGTTAGATTGAAGATTAGGAAGAAATTCTCAACAGTGAGGGTGGTGTGATGCTGGAACAGGTTGCCTAGGGAGGTTGTGAATTCTCCCTCTGTGAAGGTGTTGAAAACCAGACTGCATGAGGCCTTGAGCAACCTGGGCTAGTGGAAGGTGCCCATGCCCATGGCAGGGGGTTGGAACTGGATGGTCTTTAAGGTCCCTTCCAACTCAGACTGTTCCATGATTCTGAGACATTTTGATCTGTTCACAGAGTGTGCTTGCTTTCCGTGCTCTGGCACCATCAGCTCCAGGCTGTATTCCATCCCTGGCAGTGGTGCTTTTTGCCAGAAAATCAATACTTGCTTTTTGTGACCTTTTTGCTACATTCAAGTGCTCATAAGACATAAAGACAAATTATAAAAGTTGAAGGCACTGGAAAAGACTGCCCAGGGAGCTGGTGGACTCACCATCCCTGGAGGCCTTGAAGAGAAGGATGGATGTGGTACTTGGTGGCATGGTTTAGCTGATGTGGTGGTGTTAGGTCATAGGCTGAACTTGATGATCTCAGGGGTCTTTTCCAGCCTCACTGATACTGTGATTCTGAAAGAGATGATAATATATGAATTTTGCCAACATCTCTACTTACTCTGTTGAGAATTGCCTGAAACAGTCTTTTCTTTCTACCACCTCTGATAAATAATTACAAGAACCTGAAAAGCCTCTTGTCCATGTCATCTGCATGTCTTGCTTATAGAATCATANTTGAGCTTTTCATCACCCCAGACCCCAAGGTCCTTTTCCTCAGGGCAGCTCTCAGCCATTCCCCACCCAGCCTGGTGTTGTGCTTGGGATTGTGCCTACCCAGGTGCAGGACCTTGCACTTGGCCTTGTAAACCTTGTTGACCTTACACTTGCTTGTAAACCTTCTGACTACAGAAATGTTTGTGCTGCTTCTAGCTGTTCCTCGCTATCGCTGTCTGTGATGAGTACAGGAGGCTTCATCCCCTGTCTCATGACAGCCCTGACAGCCTTGCTCTCTGAAGGGCATTAACTGCATAATAAGATGCCCTGAGGTGAGGTGTGGGACTGTCTGGAGAACAGATCTTAGAAGGAGCAGCTGAGTGAACTGGGATTGTTTGGTGTGGGGAAGAGGAGGCTCTCTACAGCTGCCTGAAAGGAGGTTGGAATTAGGTGGGAGTTGGTCTGTTCTCCTTAATGTCAGGTGGTAAAAGGAGAGGGAAAAGCCTGAAATTGTGCTTGGGAAGGTTCAGGTTGGAGATTTGGAACAATTTCTTTGCTGCAAGAGTGGTCAGGCATTGTAACAGGTACCCAGAGAGGTGGTGGAGTCACCATCCCTGGAAGTGTTCCAAAAAGCTGTGGACATTTCAATTTGGGGCATGGTTTAATGGCCATGGTGGTTTGGGGTTGACAGTTGGACTTAGGCTTGGAAGTTTTCTCTGACCAAAACAATTCTGTGATTCTATAACATACCAGTCTGAAGAACACAATCTTAATCTCTCAGGAGGTGATGCTGTGAATCTGACTTTCTCTTTTCAGTTAATTTATAGTATATTAGAGAGAACAAACAGTGCCAAGCAACAGCAGCTCATCCATACAAGGTAATTAGCGCAGACACGTTGCGGCCTGCTGCTTGAGAAGCAGGTGTCATGGAAATCTGTGCTTTGTTTACTTGGGAGACTGTGTGATTTTCCTGCAGGATTTCCTTCTGTTGATGAGTCTCACACAAATATTTTGGGGGGAGCTTTGGCACCTGCCCTCTGTGTGCTCGTTTCGTGCAGTGGTAACGGAGCTGAGAGCCAAGAGAGACTGAGAGCGGCAAGCAGGTTCCTAATGAGGAAGGAGTGATTGTATAGAGCTTGGAAAACAAGGTTGTGAGCCTGGCTGTAATTGTGTTTGAACTTCAGAACTAAACTCTTAATTATGTTTTGCAGGATATGAATGATTACTCTCCAGTATTTAGCCAAAAGCTCTACAGGGGGATGGTTGCTCCTGATGCAGTCAAGGGCACCGTTATCACCACTGTCTCTGCTGAGGATGAAGATCCTCCGGTAAGCACAAAGCTTCTATTAATGCTCTGCACCCAAAGGAGAAAAGTCTTTAACCCTCTGAAGTGACCAAACTATTTTCAACAACAAAGGTGGTTACTGTGAGCTTCACAGAGCAGTAACTCATCCATTTGGTTTGTCAGCCTGTCCTTTGATCCTGTTGGTCTGGACAGAGGCTGCATTCACAACAGTGGTTCCTGAGGCTGGCAAATCAATGGCACATCTCCATTTGGGCTGCAGCAAGAGCAGTGTGGCCAGCAGGGAAAGGGAGGGGATTCTCCCCCTTTACTCTGCTCTCCTCAGACCCCACCTGGAGTCCTGTGTGAGGTTCTGGAGCCCCCAGCACAGGAAGGACATGGAACTGTTGGAGAGGGTCCGGAGGAGGGCCACAAAGATGCTCTGCTGTGAGGACAGGCTGAGAGAGTTGGGGCTCTGCAGCCTGGAGAAGAGAAGGCTACCAGGAGACCTTAGAGTAGCCTTCCAGTATCTGAAAGGGGCCTTCAGGAAGGCTGGGGAGGGACTATTGACAAAGTCTTGCAAGGGCAGGACAAGGGGCAATGGGTTTGAACTGGCAGAGGGGAGATTGAAACTGGATGTTAGGAGGAAGTTCTTTAGAGTGAGGGTGGTGAGACACTGGCACAGGTTGCCCAGGGAGGTTGTGGCTGCTCCCTCCCTGGAGGTGTTCAAGGCCAGGTTGGATGAGGCCTTGATTGACCTGTGCTAGTGGGAGGTGTCCCTGCCTATGGCAGGGGGTTGGAACTAGATGATCCTTGAGGTCCCTTCCAACTTTACCATTCTATGATTCTATGATTTGGTCAGGAAGATGTTTGAAAAAGCTCTTCATGCAACTCCAGAGCATAGATAAATTAAGACAGAGAAGTCATGTTTGTCCTAGGTACAGTACTTATTGCTCTCTACAACTACCTGAAAGGAAGGTGTAGCCAGGCAGGGGTTGGTCTCTTCTCCCAGGCACCCAGGGACAGAACAAGAGGACACAGCCTCAAGCTGTTCCAGGGCAGGTTTAGGCTGGATATTAGCTTCATGAAAAGAGTGATTGCCCATTGGAATGGGCTGCCCAGGGTGAGTGGTGGAGTCACCATCTCTGGAAGTGTTTAAAAGGAGGCTGGATGAGGCACTTAGTACCATGGGTTAGTTAATTAGAAGGGTTAGATGGTAGGTTGGACTCTATGATCCTAAAGGTCTTTTCTGACCTGGTTAATTCTGTGATTCTGCAGCTTAAAGAGGAAACACAACGGTGTCAGATGGAAGCCCTCTTGATTTCATATTCAGTAGTGCAAGAGTGGTCAGGCATTGGAACATGCCTAGGCAGCCATCGTGGCACTTCAGGACATAGTTTAATACCCACGGTGGTGTTTGGTTGATGGTTGGACTTTTCCCACTAAAACAATTCCATTATTCTGTGAGTCACTTCTAAAGTAAACATCATCTTTAAACTTTAATGCTTTATATTTCAAGTACTTATGTGTACTTAAATATACCTTAAGAACTTATTCATAGATCTATAGAACCTCAGGTTGGAAAGGACATCGAAGATCACAAAATCATGGAATGTTAGAGGTTGGAAGGGACCTCCAGAATCATTGAGTCCAACCCCTCTGCCAAAACAGAGTCAGCTAGGGTAGTCTGAGCAGAAATGCATCCAGGTGGGTTTTGAATGGCTCCAGAGAAGGAGACTCCACAGCCTCTATGGGCACACTCTTGCAGTGCTCCATCATTTAGTTCTAACCACCCTGCCATAGGCAGAGACACCTCCCATTAGCCCAGGCTGCTCAGGGACCTGTCCACCCTGGCCTGGAACACTTACAGGGAGGGTTGGAAGGGACCTCAAAGATCATCCAATTCCAACTCAACCGCCATGGGCAGGGACACCTTCTACTAGACCAGGCTGCTCAAGGCCCCATCCAGCCTGGCTGTGAACAGCTCCAGGGAGGGGACATCCACAGCCTCCCATGGCAACCTGTTCCAGTGTCTCATCACCCTCACTTCAAATAATTTCTCCCTAATCTCCAGTCTGTCTCCTCTCTTCTAGCTCATTGTCCCTCATCTTGTCACTTCCAGTGCTTGTCAAAAGTCCCTCCTTAGCTTTTCTGTAGCCCCCTTCAGGTACTGGAAGGCTGCTCTAAGGTATCCCCAGAGCCTTCTCTTTTCCAGGTTCAACAGCCCCAACTCCCACAGCCTGTCCCCAAAGGGGAGGTTCTCCAGCCCTCTGATCATCTTCATGGCCTCCTCTGGACCCGCTCCAGCAGTCCTATGTCCTTCTTGAGCTGGGGGCACCAGGACTAGATGCAATCCTCTGCATGGAGTCCTCTTCTTCTCTTGAGAGCAGAGCAAAGGTGCAGAATCACCTCACCCATCCTACTGGCCACAGTTCTGTTGATGCAGCCCAGGTTGTTGTTGGCCATCTGGGCCACATGTGCACGTTGCCAGCTGAGGTTAAGTTTTTCATTATCTGACACCCCCAAGTCCTTCTCCTCCAGACTATTCCTCAAACCACTCCTCACCCAACCTGGGTTTGTGGTTAGAATTACCCCAACCCAGGTGCAGGACCTTGCAGTTCCTACCACTGGCTTTTATTGCTGTCCCCTGCTGAAGCACTTCATTGGTCTTGCAATGACAGGACGAGGGGCAGTGGGTTTAAACTGGCAGAGGGGAGATTGAAACTGGATGTTAGGAGGAAGTTGTTTGCAGTGAGGGTGGTGAGACACTGGTACAGGTTGTCCAGGGAGGTTGTGGAGCACAGAATCACCTAACGTGATCAAAGATCAAAGATCACGTTAGGTGATTCTGTGCTCCACAACCTCCCTGGAGGTGTTCAACACCAGATTGGATGAGGCCTTGAGTGACCTGTGCTAGTGGGAGGTGTCCCTGCCTATGGCAGGGGGTTGGAACTAGATGATCCTTGAGGTCCCTTCCAACCTTACCATTCTATGATTCTATGATTGACAGAACTTGGCACACAGTTTTGACTTGTTAGCTCCTCTGAAGGGTAATACCAATTGTTGTACTCAGAAGTTGATGAACATTGATGACCAGATGATACAGTGAGGACAATGAGAGCCAAAGATGCTCTGCCAGCCACGTTTCATTTTTAATTGGTAGTGTTTGACATCTTTAAGGAGAATAATCCTCAGGGAGAAGAGTTCAGGGAGAACATGCCATGCATATTAAAAGCTGATGGCAGTGCTTTGATGCAAATCAACTGTAGCTTAGCCACTTAATAAATCTTCTCCCACCCAAGGACAGAAATGCTAAAGCAAACTTTCTGTTAGGACAGTCCCTTTGTGACAAATCCTAACATACAAAGGTAAGGATGTCCCTGCAGGGGACACATCCTGGTGTGTTATTGCTGACCTTGGAGGCAGTTAAGGGAGTTTATAGCAGCTGAAGATAGGGCCTGTTGTCTGTTTGAAGCATGTGAATGTCAGTGTGTCCAGAGAAGGGCAACAGAGCTGGTCTGGAGAACAGGTCTGGTGAGGAGCAGCTGAGAGAACTGGGTTTGTTCAGTCTGGAGAAGAGGAGGCTGAAGGGAGAGCGCATTGTTCTCTACAACTCCCTGAAAGGAGGTTGGAGTGGGGTGAGTGTAATGGAAGGGGTAATTAATAACTGCGAGATGATATTTTACAAATATTAATATATAGTTTATTAATATTAAATATTCAGAACTCGCATCACCTCGATCACCATTTAATAATAATAACAGGCTTTTTGCAACATTATGGAAACTA
>WBNM01027940.1:0-26792 GCA_013399055.1 Ramphastos sulfuratus | reverse complement strand
TCACCTAGATCCAACACCAACACCCCCACCCCCCCCACCCCCACTATGGACAGGGACACCTTCCACTAGACCAGGTTGTTCTAGGCCTTGTCCAACCTGGCCTTGAACACCTTCAGGGACGGGGTATCTACAACCTCCATGGGCAACCAGTTCCGGTGTCTCACCACTCTCACTGTAAAGAATTTCTTTCTATTTGCCAGTCTGAATCTACCCTCCTGAAGCTTCAATCCATTCCCTCTCATCCTATCACTATAAGCCCTTGTAAAAAGCTACTTTCCATCTTTCTTGTAGGCCCCCTCCAGGTACAGGACGGCTGCTCTAAGGTCTCCCTGGCACCTTCCTTTCTTCAGGCTAAACAGCCCCAGCTCTCATAGCTTGTCCCTGTAGAAGTGTTCTAGCCCCCTGATCATCTTCATGACCCCTCCTCTGGACCTACTTCAGCAGTTCCATGTTCTTATGCTGACGTCCCCAGAACTGGATGCAGTAGTCCAGGTGGTGTCTCATGAGGGCAGAGTAGGAGACTGCTGGGATTTATTACCTACTTAGAGTGGGAGAATCACCTCCCTTGTCCTGCTGGTCACACTTCTTGTTGCTAATTGCAAAGTATTTTGGGCATGGAACAGAAAATACTGAGAGATCCATGATAATTCCCAGTGTAGTCTCTGAAGCGGATTTTCTTGGATGGAACTCATAGCTACTATCTAGGAGGTTCTTAACGTTTTCTGTGTTTGTCAAGGACTTCCTTACATGTCACAGGCTAAGCGGATCAGTAGGTAAACCCAGTAACTCCCACCTCTTACCATACACTCCAACATGCCTGGGTTATATTACACAGGTTCCATAAACTCAATTTATCCAATAAACTTCAGAGCTCCAACAGAAGTGCAGGTCGTTTGCTTTCTCAGAATCTTACTACACTGACACCACCTGAGCATGAACACTCAGTCAAACAGGTCACTGGAGGACTGAATTTACTACATATCTGCAGGCCACCTGTGCTGGGAACATACAATGAACTAAAAAGAAATTACAGAAATTGTATTTCTTAGCCCTTTAACCCATGGTTGTGATACTGTCAGCCACGAAATCATGCCTGGTAGGTGTTGTTTTCAACAGGTTAGGAAAGGGAGAAAGCTTTGGGTGATTATGAACCATCTTCTGAGTATAGCATAATGTACAGACAGAGGGGAAAACCGAGAGATAAGGACTCATTAATCTGAAAATGGACAGTGACAGCACTGATGGGGAGAATTACTGCCAAGGGCTGGGCTGCAAAAGGCTCTGACTTAGACTTGCTCCTGTGCAGACCAAGGTCACTGTCACATTTTGTGTTTTTCTGCACACATTGGTGTGCAGAAAGCAAGAGGTGGCACCTGCAGGGAGGAACAGACTAGAGGGGTGACCATAAACTGACCAACAGGGGATTCCATCCTGTGGACATCATCTTCAGTATAAAGCTGAGGAATCACCAGGGCCAAACCTCTTCTTCAAATGGACAGTGTCTGAGGAGGACTCTGTCCATTCTGCCTTAGATCCAAATCCACGAGTTCCTGAAATCCAGTTCCAGAATCCAGCTCCTAATCTGGTTCCCATCTGTCACCGAGTTCAGTCTGGCACTTCCCCAGTGCCTGTCCACAGTATCAGAGGTGATGGTGACAACACTGCCATCAAGAGGGGCTGGGTTCAATAGGAGTTTTGTATATAGAATTACAGAACGGTTTGGATTGGAAGGGATCTTGAAAGGTCATTCACACCAGCCCCTCTTCACTGAGCAGGCACATCTGCAACTACATCAGACTGTTCAGAGCCCCAACCATCCTGACTTTGAATATTTTCAGGGATGGGGCTTTTACCACCTCTCTGGGCAAGGTGTACCAATGTTCTACCACCTTTGGTGTAAAAACATGCCTTGAGTAAGCCAATTGTAAATGCAGTACACACACACTCCCCTAAACATGCCATCTCACACACCTGGTAGTGTATTTGCCTCTCTATTGTAGCACCTATAATCTCTCAACCTATTTCCTTACACCACACAGCATGGCAGTTACCAGGAGTCACACAATTAGTTTTATGCACTAGTGGTTGGGGAGGCTTTACAGATCATCATCTGAAGCCTCAAATCAGTTGCTATCTGTACACTGACACATGATAAAAGAACAGCCCCTAACAGGTAGGCTTAGCAGACCTGAATATCAACTTGAAATCTGCCCTCTAAAGAGAATTCCTGTATTTAAACGTGAAAATTAATGGCCTACATTCAGAAAAATATTTTTATTACTGTCTCATGTTTCTGAAAAATTACACCAGTTGTTTAGATTTCACATTTAAACTCATTCCTTAAACCTCTGCTTAACTAAATATCTTTCCTCCTTTTGTTCTTTGTTAAGCATTGAGCTCATGATGCAATTCTGTCCCATGAGTGTTTTAAGTAAAAATAATGTTTTTTTTTAACATAAAAAAAATCAGCTTTACTATTTTACTGATTACTTTCAGCTGAGGAACCCAATCCTTCTAGAAGAGAGCCTGTACCTATTGCCAAAATGCAGTTCAGAAGTTCATTAGCAGATAGGTGCAGGTGTAGACCATACAATGGCTAAAATTACATTTTTCAAGGACAGCATAAATTGATTTTTTATTAGACTTTCTGAGGCTCACCCAGCTTCTAAAAGTTCACATTTGAGGGATGAGGAAGTGGTCTAGTAATTTTTTTGGGAAGATTACAAAACCAATAATGACTAAATTCCCAGAAGCTGGAATATGCAAAAGGCTGGACAACCAGACAATGCCTTCTGAGCTCACTGTGCCGTTTGTTTATTTGAAAGTCAAACCACTGCTGCATCAACAAGTGAATGCTGTCCGTTTTGCAGTGTTTAAGAGAATGATGGATGGGAATAGAAAGAAGGATTAAATGTGCTACTTCCCAAGAGGCTTCTATGGAACAGTGAGAAAAATCTTCAAAGGGTGGGCAAAATTCCCACTTCTTGTGAAAGCTGCATTATAACTTCCCAGCCTATACTCTACTTGCTCTGGTAGTTGCCAGGAGGGACCTTGGAAGCAGTGTTTCCAAAACACTGCTTCCAAGTTCTTATTTGCCCTGATGATAGTGTGGTTCAGCTTGCTTCAGGGTTTCTGTTTTCCCTTCCTGAAGACAAAACTACGGCCTTTCAGTAACTGCTGCTGGAGTCTTCGTGACATCAGTATTCAAAGCTACTCAAGAAAATACCTCACTGGGTATGGAAAGTCAGACCCATCCAGACTGCAAGGTCTGGAGTACAAATCTTCCTAGTAATGGCTGAAGGAACTGGGGTTGTTTAGCCTGCAGAAAAGGAGGCTGAGGGGAGACCCTCTCACTCTCTGTAGATACCTGAAAGGAGGTCATAGCGAGATAGAGGTTGGCCTCTTCTCCCAGGTAGCAAGTGATAGGACAAGAGGAAACAGCCTCAAGATGTGCCAGGAGAGACTAGGTTGAAAATTAAAAAAAAAAAAAAAAAAAATTCTTTACAGAAAGGGTTGGCAAGCCCTGGAATAGGCTGCCCAGGGAAGTGGTGGAGTCACCATCCCAGAGGGACTTGACAAATGCGCAGATGTGGTGCTGAGGGACATGGGTTAGTGGTGGACTTAGCAGTGCTAGGTTAGTGGTTTGACTTAACCTTAAATGTCTTTTCTACCCTAAATTATTCTGTGAATCTACAGCAGACATTTGGACCATCTCATTACAACCATTTAACCTAAACCCCCTATCTTAGATTGTGTACAAAACCTGCCACCCCAGGTCTCAAGAAACCTGTTGCTACCATATGAGTGGACTCAAATCAACATAATACTGCCAAGCTGACAGAAAATAGCTGAGAAACTAAAAATGTAACAAACAAACAAAACAAAACAACCTCAGACTTTATCATATGCAAATAACCAAATTGAAGAATAGAACTGGAGCACCTCTGCTGTGGAAACAGGCTGACGAAGTTGGGGTTATTCAGACTGGAGAAGAGAAGGCTCTCAGGAGACCTTATTGTGGTCTTCCAATATCTTAAGAGGGCCTACAAGGAAGCTGGTGAGGGACTTTTGAGGATGTTGGGTAGTGATAGGACTAGGGGGAATGGAGCAAAACTAGAAGTGGGGAGATTCAGATTGGATGATAGGAAGAAGCTCTTCACCATGAGGGTGGGGAGACACTGGAACAGGTTGCCCAGGGAGGTGGTGGAAGCCTCATCTCTGGAAGTTTTTTAGGTCAGGCTGGATGTGGCTCTGAACAACTTTATCTAGTGTGAGGTGTCCCTGCCCATGGCAGCAGGGTCAGAACTAGATGATCTTTGAGGTCCCTTCCAACCCTGACAATTCTGTGTAACTAAATAGCAGACCAAAATATTTTTTAATTTTTTATTTTTCTAATTGTTTTCCACTACAAAAATTAAAAGAAAGAGACAGAGCTCACCAAAACCTTCTGAGATTACCGGGCAAATACTTTTTTCCCTCTTCTTATTACTTAATATATGCTAACATGAGGATGTTGAAGAGATGCACATCATTAAAACAAAGCTATATCTGTGAGCAGAACTAAGTATTATGGTGTAATTACAGTTTTCAAAATGGAAATGTACTCCAGCTGTCAGAATTTTCAGCCTGACAATATTCTGAATAATGTGTAAAAAATTCACTGCTGTAAAAATAATGACTACTGGAGATGAGTTGTTAATGAGATTCTTCTCTGCAACAAAAGAATGATGTCCCCCATATGTGATGAAAAAGAGTTATTCAATTATCTCACTTCTGAATTAACCTGACATATTGATACACACTTTCTGAAAGCAGAGAGAGATGGATAGACATTGTTGTGTCATTGGGAACATTCATTCCTCTTCTAAAATTAAAATCTTTGTTTTTCTTAAAGTTTCATTGATTCAATAAGTCTCATTTATTACATTACATACACCTCAGCAGTCCCTCAGACAGCTGCCTGCTCCATGCCAGTGATTCACACAAAGTGAAGAGAAGGCAAAGGAAGAAGCTGTGGCCTTCCTCTAGCTCTTGGCATTAGCCCAGCATATAAGCTGCTAGAAACTGATTCTCTGGAGGGAGAAGATGCTATAAAAATTAATTAAGAAAGTGAGGAATCCAACAGTGAGTATAAGGAATCTAAAGGGAATTAAGTCCAAGAAAATCCCCCAGTGGTGTGTAGCGAGGGCAAAGAAGGTTGTCACCCAGAGGAAAAGAAGCCTAGGAAGAGGGAGCACAGAGGGATCAGCATTAGGAAGGGCTGGAAATAAGAACAAGAAAGGAATAAGCAGAACAATGGGAAATGGAAAACTGAGCTGATTGGATTGATTTTTTTTGTTGTTGTTGTTAAACTGCAGTGTTGACAGTAGGATATGGATGCTCTCACAATGTGGTATCCTGTTGAGATCCTCATGTGGTATAGTATTATGAGGATGAGGAATGAACCATCTGTGATATTTGCTGTTTACTGTGAGCAGAAAACCTGAACATTAGCCTGGTATGTTTTGAAACTTCTCTTTTATGATTGCTACAAAAAGAATCCATAATATCCCAAGGTGAAGACAAATCACCTTGAGGCACAGTGATCCTCTTGCCTAGAAAATTATAAAGTCCTTTTTCCAGTCCTTGAGGTTGCTGCCTGCTCCTTTCTTCTGAAGAAAGTGTTGCCACCTCAACTCTCTGGGAGGGCAATTCCTGTGGTGAGCATCTCTCTTCACTTCAAGCCCAGTACAGCTCTGCACTGAGGAGGATGGAAGGTGCTCTGTGTCAGAAGGTGGTATTAAACTGAAAGTTTCAACTTCTGATGAACAGTTCCATGGCTCTTTTCATGGCACTGAGTGCTAACTCTGCAAAGTGGCCAAATGCATGTGCGAATAATTATCCTCTGCCTTCTGCAGAACATACTCCAGGTACTTAGAATTTGAAAAGGTTGTTTCTGTTTTGTTTTATTAAATTGTGGTTTCTAAAACAGCCTTATAAAAATTATTCTAAAAGAAGAAAGTTCTAGCTCAGCCCCATTCCCATTTCAGTGGTGGATCAACGGCCACTTTCAGCTCCACTGGCAGCTCAGAGAACTAAGGTTGTTTAGCCTACAGAAAAGGAGGCTGAAGTGAGACATTCTCACTTTCTATAACTACCCAAAAGGAGGTTGGGAGCAGGGCGGCTGTTGGTTTCTTTTCCCTAGTAACAAGTGATAGAATGAGAGGAAATGGCTTCAAGTTGCAGCAGGGCAGGTTTAGATTAAATATTGGAATAAACTTCTTTACCAAAAGGGTTCTCAAACACTGGAACAGGCTCTCCAGGAAGGTGGTTGAATCCTCATCCCTGGAGATGTTTAAGAAATGCAGAGCTGTGCTGCTGAGGGTCATGGTTTAACACCAGACTTGGTAGAGTTAAATAATTTTTGGACTTGATCTTAAAAGTCTATTCCAGCTCAAATGATTCTATGATTATTGAAGTGCTTTTGATGAAATTGTGCTTAATTCATCTTTTCCTTATGTTCCTCAAATATGTCACATCCAAAATTCCTGAATTATAGTTTATGGCCAATATGGATTTAGTCAAAATCAAAACTAGAAAATGCAACTAACATTAAGAATGCAACTAAATATATAATATTCAAGAAAACTGGGGGAAAGTCAATATATGTGTTCTAAAATTACTGTGCTACAGCACATAAGGGAATCCAGTGGAAATTTTGAGTAGAGGGTTCAGGACTTGATCTCTTTTATTATTTTCAACAGCATTGCCAAAGTGTCTTGCACTTCTCATACAAACACTTCATCTTAAAATCATAGAATCATAGAATGGTAGGGGTTAGAAGGGATCCCCAGAGATCACCAAGTGTGACCCCTGTGCAAAGCAGGAACACATCCAGGTGGGTTTTGAAGATTTCCAGAAAAGGAGATGCCACAACCTCTCTGAGCAGCCTGTTCAAGTGTTCTGTTACCTTCATGGTAAAGAAGTTTTCTCTCATGTTGAGGTGAAATTTCCTGTGATTGAATTTACATCCATTGCCCCTCATCCTCTCACTGGGTATCACTGAAAAGAGGCTGGCTCCACCCTCCCTTCAGATATTTGCAGATATTGGTAAGGTCCCCTGTTAGCCTTCTCCTCAGACTGAACAGTCCGAGATCTCTCAGTCTTTACTCATAAGAGAGATGCTTCAGTTCCTTAATCATCCTTTCTTGGAATTAAAACAATTTTCTTTTAACATGACCACTATTACGTCTCAGGACACACCTGAAATAAGCTATAGTAATTTCTGGAGAGAAAAATATCACATATCATAAGCCTCTCAGAGTTTTCTAGTTGTAAACAATTTGTAAACTGTGTCCACACATCTTTTGATTGAAGGTAACATCGTTGAAGAGATGTATGTAAAACAGTAAGCCTAAGTCTGCAGTGTCTTTTGATGGTGGATTTAAGGCTGAGAAGGCTTATGACAAACTGATCTGTACTGTTCATCTGTTGGGTTAGCTCTTAGCAAGCTGCCTCGTTGACTAAGGGAAGAAAGCTTCAGCACATCTGCATTTTGCTTAGGCTATATTAGAATCATAAAATCGTTCTGGTGAGAAGAAAACCTAAACCTCTCCCAGCACAACTTAAGGTTGTTTCCTCTTGTCTATATGTGCATAAGTGCAGGCAAAAATAGGGACCATTTGGTTTTGTTTCTTAGCAGGAACACTAGCAATTCAGGGAGGAAAATTTTATCACATTGAATCCTGGATTGAAATGTAAACTATAAATTACACTCTGTGAAAAGTGTGGCCCAATAGCTGCTCTAAAGCTCAGAAATCACTTCCTGGACCACTTCATACTTCTCATGTGATCGTGAAGGTTATGAAAGGTGTGACATTTGTATCAGAAAGAAGAACTTTCTCTGGGTTGGAATCAGAACCAAAACTTCTCTATATACCTTCTGATAGTCTCACAACTTCAGCAGAGGAGTTGTGAACAAGCTCTCTGAAACAGAAATTGTTTGTTCTCTGGATTCAGTGTTGCTTCTAGCATTATGTCATTTATGTATGACCGGTAAGAGAAAAACTCCCTTTCTAAGGCTAACATTGCCCCCTTCTGCTATAAAGAGGCCAAGACATGAAACCATCCAATTCAGAAGTACCTGAGGTTTTTGGTTTATCAACACCATAATGTGAACAACCACTGTTTTTACCGCACTGTGCTGCTAACACATACTTGAAGTAGTTATTTTTTGGTGTTTATTTCCTGTTCCTTAAATTTCCCACTCAGAAATTTCAAAGCAAAGTTTCCCTCAACATTTACTCTCTTTCCAGGTCAGAAGTGTTTTCTATCTTTAGAGAGCAGTTGCACTGAAAACAGTTTCTGTCCCTACATTTTTCTGTTTATGTCTAAGGTTATTTAGTAAACGACCTATTCGAAGATACAAGAGCAAAAAACAAAACAGGAATCCACCAAGGAGTCATCTGAATACAAAAAGAACAGTACTGATGAAGGTCTTTGTGATTTCACAGTAGACACAGAAAGGGCTGGCTATTGTAGAAGGAATATTTTAGTACTGAGTGGTGATATCTAACAATAACAAGAAAAAACAGTAGCAAGTGTAACAATAACAAGGATAACAAGAATACCAGGAATAATAGTAACGAGAACAAGAACAAGAACATCATTAATAACAATACTAAATGTAACAACAAGACAATGAAGAAGAAAGTTATGAAATGTCTATCTTCAAGACTGCTCTTTTCCACTTTGTTGCTATAGATGGGAGAAAACCCATCCATTGTGGTCTGGATGATCAGGTAATGAGGTGTATTGGGAACTGGTTGAAAGAAAGAAGTCAGGGAGTTGTGGTTAATGGGATAGAGTCTAGTTGGAGGCCTGTAACTAGTGGGGTTCCACAGGGGTCAGTACTGGGACCAGTTCTGTTCAATATATTAATCAATGACCTGGATGAGGGCACAGAGTGCACTGTCAGCAAGTTTGCTGATGACACCAAACTGGGTGGAGTGGTTGCCACATCAGAAGGCTGTGCTGCCAGTCAGCAAGAGTTAGACAGGCTGGAGGATTGGGCAGGAAGAAATTTAATGAAATTCAACAAGGGCAAGTGTAGAGTCTGGCACCTGGGAAAGAACAACCCCAGGTATCAGTATAGGTTGGGGACTGACCTGCTGGAAGGCAGAGAAGGAGAAAAGGATCTGGGGATCCTAGGTGATGGGAGGTTGACCATGAGCCAGCAGAGTGCTCTTGTGGCCAGGAGGGCTAATGTCGTTCTGGAGTGTATTAAAAGGGGTGTAGTTAGCAGGTTCAGAGAGGTTCTGCTGCCCTTCCACTCTGCCCTGGTGAGACCACATCTGAAGTACTGTGTCCTGTTCTGGGGGCCCCAGCTCAAGAGATACATAAAACTGCTTGAGAGAGTCCAGTACTGAGTCACAAAGATGATTAAGGGAATGGAACGTCTCTCTCATGAGGAGAAACTGAGGGAGCTGGGGCTCTTTAGCTTAGAGAAAAGGAGACTAAGGGGTGACCTCATTCATGTTTATAAATATGTAAAGGGTGAGTACTAGGAGGATGGAGCCAGGCTCCGCTGGGTGATACCTGATGACAGGACAAGAGGCAATGGGTAGAAGTTGAGACATAGGAAGTTCCATGGAAATAGGAGGAATTTTTTCGCTGTGAGGGTGACAGAATCCTAGAACAGGCTGCCCAGGGGGGTTGTGGAGTCTCCCTCTCTGGAGAGATACAAAACCCACCTGGACACATTCCTGTGTGATCTGATCTAAGTGATCCTGCTCTAGCAGGGGTGCTGGATTGGATGATTTTTAGAGGTCCCTGACATTCTGTAATTCTGTGATTAGCTTCTTCCAGTTCTGATGTTAGTTGTTTTAAACCTTCCCCTCACCACAAGACAGACATCCAGGTACTGAAACTGGCATAAAGAAGGCAAGCAGAGATGGTTAAAAGTCTAGAGAGCAACTCCTTTGAGAAACATCTGAGGGAACTGGGATTCTTTAGCTTCCTTCATGTTGTTGGAGTTCCTCAAGGCAGATGCTGGAAGTGGAAGTCAAACACTACTTTTAAATCACATCACCATTGCCGAGAAACTCTCGCAGCCTTATAATTAGCACGTAAAGAGCATTATCATTACAAAAGTGATGCTGAGTTTCACAGAATGGTAGGGGCCAGAATGGACTTCTAGATACCAGCCTCCCAGCTAAAGTAGGTTCATCCAGAGCAGGCTGCACAGGATCACAGTGTCCAGGTGGGTTTGGAATCTCTTCAGAGAAGGAGACTCAACAACCTCTCTAGGCAACACAAACCATGCATGAAAAAGTCCACAGTATGACAAACACATGCAGTGCTGTTCTAGCTTGAATGACCCCACAGAACACACAAGTGTACACCACTCCCTTTCCAACAACTGCAAAGCAGGAGCCTCTTCTTCACAAGTTACACATTACAGTATATCACAGAATCACAGCATGGTAGGGGTTGGAAGGGACCTCTGGAGATCATCTAGTCCAACCTCCCTGATAAAGCAGGGTCACCCAGAACACGTTGCACAGGGTCACGTCCAAGCCAGCTTGGAATTTCTCAGAGGAGACCCCACAACCTCTTTGGGCAACCTGTTCCAGTGCTCTGACACTCTCACAGGGAAGAAGTTTTCCTCATGTTCAGATGGTACCTCCTGTGTTCCAGTTTGTGTCTGTTGCTCCTTGTCCTGTCACTGACACCACTGGAAAAACTCTGGCTCCATCATCTTGACCCCCAACACTTAGATACTGATCAGCATTGATAAGACTCTTTCTTAGTCTGCCCGTCTCCAGACTAAACAGCCCCAGGTCTCTCAGCCTTTCCTCATCGAAATGATGCTTCAGTTCCCTCATCATCTCTGTAGCCTCTGATAGATTCTGCAGCAGTTCCTTGTCAGTCTTGAACTGGGGAGCCCAGAACTGGACCCAGTATTGCAAACCCAGTCTCACTAGGGCAGAGTAGAGGGGGAGAAGAACTTCTCTCAACCTGCTGGCTACACTCTTCTCAATGCATCACAGGCCGCCACTGATTTTCCTGGCCACAAGGGCACATTGGGGGCCAATGGCAAATTTGTTTTCCACCAGGATTTTCAAGTCCTTCTCCATGTCTGGTACATCAACACTTAACTTGTACTTGTGCTATGTGAGTGAGAAATTAAACTCAAACCAAACTGGCTAATCCATGACAAGACAACAAAAAAAAAAAAAAAAAGAACCCCAAAAAAGTTAATCACTTCATTTTAAATGTGGGTTCTAAACTTTGCATCTAACAGATTCTGCTCCAGCCAAGTCAAACATCTCTTTGCTGGGTCTCGCTCACAGGGTTTGCTGCAGCATATTTGCTGGTTTTTAACACATTTTATCAGGTATTGACAGAACAGCCAGGAGCTGAAGATAAACACACGCTACCTGAACCCAGTCTGAGGCATTGAGTTCACAAAGCACAAGGTTTTGTCAGCTCTATTCTTAGACCTGAGCGTAGGTCAGAGTATCAGTTACCTTCCTTGTAAATAACTATGTTGCTGAAGCTACAAAGTGCCAAGCAAAATACGTCACTTTCAAACAGAAACAGATCAGAACTCTGCACATAATATACTCAATGGGGTGTAAAGAATAAATGGATGTGACAAATGGAAATTGATTCTTTCAGTCACTTAAGAAGCAACTGAGGCCATGACGTGTGCACTTAACCCTGTTCTTTCTCTGCAGTAACAGTGATTATTAAAATGGGATTACAAGGCACAACCCCTAGGTTTCATGCTGTGACAACACTAAGTGTTGCAACATGTCACCTCCAGAGCTGGGGTAGGCTGACCTGCCCCAGTACATTAGCAATTCAAAACGAGATGAGCTAATTGATGCTGGCAGGAAGCTAGGACTGAGAAATGGCCTGAACAAGCCCTGCCTCTCCTGTGTGACCGCTGGAGTGGAGAGCCCAGGCTCCACAGCCAGCCCTTTGGGGTGTCCAAACAGCACCTCCCCACATTTTTTTTCTTTTTGACCAAACACCCCACTCTGGGTAGGCTACGGAGAAGTGCAAGCAAGACTAAACCAAGTGTCAGCAGAATTCCAGCAGCTCTTTTCCATGTAGGATCTCACCCCCTGCTTTGGAGCCCTGCTGCTGCTCCAGGAAGACTGCGGGATGCTTGCCGCTCCGCCAGCGCTGAGAGAGGCAAAGTGCCAAAGCATAGCAGGGAGCCATTTGGTTTATTTCCTCTCTAAAACAAAAACAAACACTTCTTTTCTGGTACCAGCTTTCAGCGACCTGGCAGCATGTACGGGGTTTGAAAACCTGCAGCTATTCCACTTTGTTCCCTTTGGCAGGGCATGTTTGTGTGCTTATCCTCAGATATCTGAATCTAAGAGAATCAAATCCTGCATTAATTGTTGTTTCTCACACAATGTAATAAGAAGAAACATAATGTGGCATCAAGATGGATTAAATATTTCATTTTTGAACAGTACTTAACCTAATATTATTTCCATTCATCAATATTAATATATTGTCAGTACTAATGATAGCTCGAATGAATAATTATATTCCATTGTACTATATATTAAAATGCATGATATAGTAGTATATGTGTAGTGATGTATTAATATACAAATAATGATATATCAATAAGTCAAATTAAATCAATATTACTATTAATAATTATTGATTAAAATGAGAGAGTTGATAGACCCCACATCCCTGGAACTATTTGATAAGGGCTCTGAGCAGCCTGATTTAGTTGAAGATGCCCCTGCTAACTGCAAGGGGATTGGACTGGATGACTTTGAAAGGTCCCTTCCAACCCAAACTGTTCTGTGATTCTATGACAAGTTTTTTATGTTTTGAGTTTTTTTCCGTTCATATTTCAAATTTGTTCATTCTTCCAAGTCACTATAAGTGTTCTGGTACTGTATCCTGAAAATGTCTAAACCAAATCTTAGATTTGTTCTGGTTGGAAAAGACTTTTAAGATTCATAGATTCATAGACTGGTTGGGGTTGGAAAGGACCTTAAAGATCATCTAGTTCCAACCACCTTGTCATGGCCAGGGACACCTTCCACTAGACCAAATTGCTCAAGGCTTCATCTAACCTGGCCTTGAACACCTTCACAACCTACCTTACTGTAAAGATTTTCTTTTTAATATCCAGTCTAAATCTATCCTCCTCAAACTTCAACCCACTCCCTCTCATCCTATCACTACAAGCCCTTGTATAAAATCCCTTCCAGGCTTTCTTGTAGGCCCCCTTCAGGTACTAGAAGGCTGATATAAGGTCTCCCTGGAGTCTTCTTTTCTCTCTTGTCAAGATCATAATGTCCAAACATTACCTAACTCTACCAAGTCTGGTGCTAAACCATGTCTCTTAGCACCACATATCTGCATCTTTTTAACACCTCCAGGGATGGTGATTCAACCATTCCTTCCTATGGAGCCTCATAACACTTTCAGGGAAGAAGTTTCTTCTAATGGAAGAAGAAGTGGCATGGTGGTTTTAGTCATGACCACAGGAAATATTCACACTTCACTGTGAACTCCCTTCACAAGCTATTTAGTACATTTTATGCAGATAGGCATGAAAGGATGCTTTACAGAGAGGTAAGAATAGGATTCATATATACTGGAGTTCTAGCAATAATCAGTCACTTTAGCATGGTTGGACCTGATGATCTCAAAGGTGTTTTCTAACTTTGATTCTATCACCCTACAACAGTGGATTCTGGATGAACTGACCTCTTCCCTCTTATTTTAGAGATATTGTGATATCTCCAGATAAACTATTTTGCCTTTACTGGCGTGATTATGGTGTTTCAGAAACACCCTGGGCAGAACCTCCTGTTACCTGAAGAGTTACCTCAGCAAGTAGAGGTGCTTGCTGAGAAGGTGAACAGCCCATCAATTCATCTAAAGGGACTAAACTCTAACTAGCACAATTAAAAGGTGCAATATGACTTTATATTTATATTGCACATATGGGCATGCTTCTGGAAAAGGCTGTGGATTTCTGTTGTGCAGCACACTACACGAGATATGTGATCAAAGCAACAGAAAAGTGTGAATGTAGAGGGACATTCTGTAGATGTTTTTTGAAAAGCTCTCACAGATGGCACTTTCTCTCTGTAATGTAAATTTTTCTGCATCAAAAGAAACACAAAGATAAAGATAACATGGTAGTTTTGAAGAAAAGGGGTTCATTGCCTCAGACAGAGGATGACAGAATTGCAGTATTTCAGGGGTTGGAAAGAACCTCTGGAGATCATCTAGTCCAACCCCACTGCTAAGCAGGATCACTTAGAATAAATCACAGAGGAACACCTCCAGGCAGTGCCCCCAGAAAGAGAGACTCCACAATCTCTTTGAGCAACTTGCTTCAGTGCTCTGCCACCCTCATAGGAGAGAAGTTTATTTCTTATGTTTACCTGGAATCTCCTGTGTTCCGGTTTGTGTCCACTGTCCCTTGTCTCATCACAGCACACCACTGAGAAGAGCCTGGACCCATCCACCTGACTCACACCTGTTGATAAGCATTAATAAGATTCCTCCTTCAGTCTTCTCTAGGTTAAATAGACTCAGGTCTCTCAGCCTTTCCTCATAAGGCAAATGTTCTGTCCCCTAATCATCTTATTGGCTCTTCACTAGATTCTCTTCAGTAGTTCCTTGTCTCTCTTGAACTGGGGAGCCCACAATGAGGCAGTACTCCAGATGTGGCCTCGCTAGGGCAAAGTAGAGTCAGAGGAGAACCTTCCTCAACCTATTGGCCATAATCTTCTTAAAGAACCCAAACAACAAGAGCATGTTGCTGGCTCATGGTGAACTTGTTGTCCACCATGCTTCCCAGGTCCCTCTCTACAGAGCTGAGAACTCTACTATCCAGACTGTCCAGGTCTCATTGAATGGCCACACAGCCTGATGGGGTGTCAGCCACTCCTCTCACTTCTGTGTCATCAGCAAACTCACTGAGGGTCTGCTATGTCCCTTTGTCCAGGTTATTGATGAATACGTTGCATAAAACTAGACTCAGTGCTGACTCCTGAGAAATACCACTAGCCACAGGCCTCCAACTATATTCTGCTTCACTGACAACCCAAAGACTTGCAGACATGGTGCAGAGGGACATGGTTTAATTATGTACTTGGCTGTCCTGAATTAACAGTTGGATTCAATGAGCTTAAAGACCTCTTCTACTTTAAATGATTCTACCATTCTGCTAAAAGCTCCAGGATGTACTCCTGCCTACAGAATCCAGGCTGCAGATGGAGGATGCTTTGCTCCCCAGCTGTTTTTTAACAACCCAATTTTACCTTGCTACCACTTTTCTTAAAGCAAGTAATGTAGCAGTAATGAAACTTTACTATTCAACCAATGTTGGTGAATAATAAAGAAATTAATGAGGCAGAGAAAATACATTTCACATGAAATGATGGATGCAGTTCCTTCGCTAACATCACAGGAAGTTATTAAGCATTATCAGAAGAAATAATGAACCTCCCAGAGCTTCTAGCACCTTTATTTTTCCCCATCTTTTTTTTTTTTTTTTTTCCTTTCTGGCTGTAGTGTGCACAATTAAAAATGTTTAGGACACATTCCAATGCTGGCTTTGCTACTCATCACTATTAAAGGTTTAGAATAGCACAGAATAGCTACAAGAATCACAATGTAAGAAATAAAATGGTGAGTCCTGCCCATATGAGGTAAGTAGCATGCTTCTCACCCTCATTTTCCTTTCTTGTACAACCCAGTTTCAGGGTCTTGCTAGATCTGCATAATCTAGGACAAGAGAACACAACTGAAAATTGTGCACTTCACATTTAGAATGAAAAAAATATCCCTTTAAGAAGGACTGAATTACATATTTGTATTTACATACCATTAAAGCTTTCATTAAGGCCATTTAGGCATGGACAAAGGTATAAAACCCAACCTAACTAACGTTCAATTAAATCTCTATTCAAGTTGAACCTGAAGTTGCTCCTAACAGCCACTGGAGGGAAACTAGTATACAGAAAGCAGAAGCCAATTGCTGTACAGCCAGGAAGCTCTGTCACCATGCTGTTTTGTAATACATCTAAAGTGACATCAGACAGAAAATAGTGACACTCTCAGTTAAAGCAGAGTAAAACCGAGGTATAAAAGCCATCTGTAAGGGTAGAAATATGTGTGGGTGTTAAATTAGATATTGATCATATTTATTATCCACTGGGATTTAAATGCTTCTTGAAGCTGCTTCTGTATAATTGGGAGTTTTGTCATTTTCTTTCTCTTTTCTAAATATAAGGTCCCTTTGTGTATTCTTAAGAATAATGTTCTCTGCATATTTTCACATCCTCACAGCATCTCTGCTGCTAGCACACAGATAATAGCTGCATAAATAAATAGGTATGCCTAAGTATAAATGAACATTTTATAATAGCTACATGTGTTAATGAACTTTAGCCATAAGAAGGAATCTACTAAAGAGAAACTGTGGTATTCAGGGACTGTACTACACTTTTGTTTTGTAAAGAGATTTAATAATAAGCATGAAGATTTAATAAAAATCTTTAATTAAAAAAAAAGAAACAACCTACCAAACTTCTCTATATTTCCATTGTATCACTTGAGTAGAATCTCTTTAAAGTAAGAACCTGAAGGATTAAAAGCTTCATTCTACGTTGCTGTACAGCAGCTATTAACAACTGTGTCTTACAGGATTTCATTTGTGGGAGATCTGTAAGGCTGAAAACTTCTCCCTCATGGGAAACTGTATAAATCTAATGCTAACACAGAATCACAGACTGATAGGGATTGGAAGGGACCTCTAGAATCATCTAGATCAACCTCCCTGCTAACATGGGGTCACCACAGCAGGTTGCCTGGGATCATAATGTCAAGATGGGTTTTGAATCTCTCCAGAGAAGGAGACTCCACAATCTCTCTGGGCAGCTTGCTTCAGGGCTCTGGTACTCTCACATGAAAAGAGTTTTTCCCCATGTTCAAATGGAACCTCTTGGCTTCCAGTTTGTGCCTACTGCCCCTTATGCCGTCGCTGGGCACCACTGAAAATTGTCTGGTGTCATCCTCTTGACATTCACCCTTTAGACACTTAGATATTCACCTGAAACTAAGAGTATGAGGAGAGATGTGTTGTCCTGAGGAGCATCCAGGTACACACAGAGGATTAACAAGACAGTATGAGTGGTTACAGTTTAGTTTTGGTAGTACTTCAACTTTAAACCTATTTGTATTCTTGGTATTTCTGTTCAAAGAAACAAATGAAGGCTGGAAAGGAGTGAAAAGCAGAAGATGAGGAAAACAACATTCTCACTGTTCACATTCTGAGGAGAGGAAAGCTTCTGTCCATCTAGATTTGGGGTTTGGTATAAAGCTGCTTGAAAGGTTCAGACTCTCTTCAGCAAAAAGAAATGCAGAAGAGGTCATGCTTCTTGAGGTATTCAAATTTCTCTGTTATACCAACACTGAGACGTATAGGAAGGCTGCTCAGGATTCAGGTTCCTAATTTACCTCCTTGATAATGAATCAAGAAAGGAGAAAACAATGGGGAAAAAAGGAATGACAAAGCTTCTTTCATGCTAAACCATAGGCAAATTAAATTAAATTAGGATTGGGAATATAGAAAAAACACAGAACTAAGAAATTATTATAACAGTGATAAAAATTGCACTGGGGTTTTCACTGTCGAGTGGATTTCTCAGCAAAAAGAAATCATAATTAATGTTGCTAGCCATAAAAATCCACGAATATTTATCTCATCTTCTGTTAAAACCTCTTCAATATTTTAATCCTAACACGAAAATCGGTTAAAGATATTTTAATAAATTGATAGAGAGAGACTTGCTGGTGCTGGGTGATAAGAAGCTCAACATGAGCCAGCAATGTGTGCTCACAGCCCAAAGAAGCCAACTGTATCCTGGGCTGCATCTGAAGCAGCATGGGCAGCACGTGGAGGTAGGGAATTCTGCCCCTCTGCCACACTCTGTTGAAACCCCAACTTCAGTGCTGGGTCCAGCTCTGGAGTCCCCAAGACAAGTACCACACATGTTGGAGCGGGTGCAGAGAAAGGCCACAAAGATGATCAGAGGGCTGGAGTGCCCCTGCTACGAAAAAAAGGCAGAGAGAAGGCTCTGCAGCCTTCCAATGTTTGTATGGGGGATATAAGATAGTTGGAGAGGGACTTTGTAAAAAGGCATGAAATTATAAGACAAGGAGTAATGGCTTCAAACTGGAAGGAGTAATGGCTTCAAACTGGGACATTAGGAAGAAATTCTTCCCATGAGGGTGGTGAGGCACTGGAAGAGGTTGCCCATAGAAGTTGTGGAGACTCCATCCCTGGATACCCAAAGGTACGTTGGATGGGATCTTGAGCAATTTAGTCTAGCAGGATGTGACCCTTCCCATGAAAAGGAATGGGACTAGATGATCTCTAAAAGATCCCTTCCAATCCAAACTGTTCTCTGATTCTGTGATTTCTAAAACAAGCACTAGTTAATTATTTCCTCCTTTCATTGGTTTCCCCAATGTAAGCTATTTCAGTCCTGTTAAGTGGTTAGTTTTGGAAGGAACAGTCAGTCTTGATTTAGTCTGATTTACTTTTTTGATTGAATATTCTGATTTTAACAGTTCTGGGAGTTTGCATTAAAAAACAAAAACAAAAACAAAAACAAAAATAAAAACAAAAACAAAAAACCACCAAATTTTGTCTATTCCTGCTTATATTGTCATTCCTTCTTAGCCTCCAAAATGCACTTGTGAACTATGATGCCCAGAGTTTCCTTCCAAACCAGACTTTTCTATTATTCTATTATCAAATACATTATTTAGGTTGATTCTTTGTTGAAATGGAAAGATACATTTGTTTAGCATTAAAATCCAAGTTAAGTTTTTATGCTCATGGACATCATCATTTCCTTGGACATTATGAAAAAGTTTCAGACATTAGGAAATATTTCTTCCCCAAAAGGGTTGTCAAACTCTGGAACTGTCTGGCCAGAGAAGTGGTGGAAGTCACCATCCCTGGAGATGTTTAAAAGATGTGTAGATGTGGTGCTGAGGGACATGATTTAGCAGTGGGCTTAGTACTGTTGGACTAATGGTTGAAGCGTTTCCAGCCTAAACGAGTCTATGATTTTATGATCATTTACACATCATCTCATCTCAGTCTTCACTTCTCTTTTGCTTCCCTTTCCTTTGTTTTGTTTTGCATTAAAGCACTAATCTAAAGATATCTTCTAAAATAAAAAGTTGGCTTTTTCCTCAACTATTTAGAAGATTCCAGAAGTTCCTATAGTTGCTGAAACTTCTTTACAGCTCTGCTATCTGTGCACATCAGGAGCAGAGAGTCCCTAAAACAAACAGATTAGTCTGGAGAGTTTGTTTGTGTGAAGTTGAAGACTGCATCATGATGAATATTTATACAGGAATGAATTGAGGTTGCACAGATAAAGCACGTGTCCCTGACTTAAAAGAAATGTGGTATGCCATAGATGCATACATTATTCACAGACAAAATAGGATCAAAGTCTTTTAATAACAGTGCTCCTGAAGCCACATCCTTTCCCTCTGCCTGGATGAGACCTGTAACAAGCAGGACTGTTCCTCATCATAGAAGGAAGGTGTGATTGCTTTATGCTGTACTTCAGATTGTGCAAGTTGCAGTTTTTAAAGTGGAACAACTTGGTTAGATTTGCTCAGCTTTTCACTGAGCAAAACCCATAATCACAAGACAAAAAGCATTACAAACCCCTGTTTCCAATGATGGCTCAACAGACCTTTTAAAGAATCTTTACAAAGATATTTAAAAGAGATTGCTTTGAGCCTCACAGATTTATTATACAAAATTTTTAGGGGCGGAACCAAGCTAAAGACTATGGAGAAATCAACAGCTGTGCTTCTGACATTATGTTGTCAAAGAATCCTTTTGGATGGAAAAGACCTTTAAGTTCTTCAAGTCCAACCATTCTCTAACTCCACCAAGTCTGGTGCTAAACCAAGGCCCTTGTCACCACATTTCTCTCTTTTAAACACCTCTAGGGATAGGGATTCAACCATCTCCCTGAGGACCTTGTTCCAGTACTTGAGAACCCTTTCAGTGAAGAAGTTTTTTCTAATATCCAATGTAAACCTCCCCTAGTGCACCTTGAGGCCACTTTCTCTCACCATATCATTTCATACTAGAGAGAAAAGACCAACCCTCATCTAGCTTACAACCTCCTTTCAGGTAGTAGTAGAGATTGAGGAGTTCTCCCCTTAGAGATAAGGTTAACTTTATTTGGTAACTCACACACACAAAAAAAAACCAATATGCTTTGCTGTGCTGCTACCCTTCCCTGGTTTATACAGCACCTCAATAAAAATACCTGATCCCTTAGTTAGCATTTTAAATCTCTTTCTGTTTTCTTACTTCATTCGCTCAGAACCCAGTTTTCAAGCAAGCTGACTGACCTACTTTATCTTATTTTGGTACTTGCAGTAAATTCCCTTAAGCTTGTCTACTCTGACACTGCTCAAAATGTCTTCTATGTACTGGTAATCACTTCTCTTAAAGCAGAAAGATGCATCATGACTGATGCAAGAAGGATAAACTGTTAGTTCCTTCATAAAGGCAACAGCTGAGGAAAATTAGTTGTTTAGCCTGGAGAAGAGGAGGCTCAGGGAAGACCTCCCTACAGCTACCTGAAAGGACCAGTTTAGGAGTTGGTTTCTTCTTCCTAGTTACAAGTGGTAGGACAAGAGGAAACAACTTCAAGTTGCACCAAAGGAGGTTCAGATTGCACATCAGAAGAAACTCCCTCACTGAAAGAGTTCTCAAACACTGGAACAAACTCCCCAGGGAGATGATCAAATGCCCATACCTGGAGGTGTTTAAAAGATTCAGAGATATGGTGCCGAGGGACATGGTTTAGCACCAGATTTGGTGGAGTTAAGTAATGGTTGGGCTCAATGATCTCCTTGAAGGTCTTTTCTAACCAAAATGATTCTATGACTAAGTTTTTCTACATTGCAACAGCCTGTCTTTCACTAAAATCTTTGGGAAAATGGCTGAGGTATTTTGAAATGTAGACCAAACAACAACTATCAGATCGAAACAGACTTCAGCAGGGGAGATATAGCCCAAATCCAATCTTGTAGAGTTTGAAGAAAAGGAAAATAGAGTCTAATAATGGCATGTACAAGGCAATTTTAATACAAGTGGAACTAATGGCCCCACTTTTAACAAACCTAAATCCTTTACTCTTTTATCATTAGGAACAAACCTAAATTCTGCTTTAAAAGCTGCCAAGTTGTTTACAGTACTTACATGGAAGAGGCTCTCCAAATAGAAGTGGTAAATTGTTTTATGGCTGTCTTGCTTGGATATGACAAGGCGCAAAAAAAATACCATGGTGATGAGTGAGAGATGAGCTGATAAATTTAGATGTGGATAACTGTTGCTCTACAGCTACAATGATCTGTAGCTGAATTCCCACTATAAGCCTTATTTTGGCCCCACTTTGAGAATCTTCAGGCAACTGGTAGAAGTAACACTTCAAATCTGTCATGAAGGTTAGAGTTGTTCTATAATAACAAAGGCATTATATTTGCTGTGTCTCTGTGTGTTCTAGGAACTAGAAAGGCTCACTGCAGTTCACAATAGTTGCCTATGTGGTTTTTGATTTACTGGTCAGTGAGATAACACAGAAACTTTAAAGAATGAGCTTAAAATACTTCCTGAGGTTCACGTTGCTGAGTATTCCACAAGTCTAGCAAGCAGTGGATGACCACATCAATTTAGCAGTTAAAATTGGCTCCCTAATTTATTAGTATTTAATATACTAATATTTTAGTTTATTTTATTGTGAAGCTAATCTTACCTCCTGGAGAGCATAGATTTGAAAATGATGTTGGGAAGGGGAGACAAGGAAATGCAAGAAATGCATAAATTTCACTCACTTTAAGAAATGGTAAAGACAGGAATAATATTTATAGATTCACTTACCAGAATTTTATTAAACCTTGAAGTATGGCCACTTTGTAGACATATCCAGATGACTGGAAACCACCTCCAACCACTGATTTCTTAGGTGGAACTACGCAATGACAGCAGCAGCAACAACAACAACAACAACAAAAAAGTTTAAAGTAGTTTACATCACGTTCAGATCTAATTAAAGAGAGAGAGAGAGAGAGAGAGAGAGAGAGACACATATGTAAACTGTCCCCACAGTTCAAAAAGAAAGATTTGGACAGAGTGGAGAGGGTCCAAAGGTCCAAAGAAGAGTCACAAAGATAATCAAAGTGCTGGAGAACCTTTCCCACAGGGAGATCAAAAACATCTGGAGAAGGCTCAGGATGGACCTTCTTTTCTCCCTGGAAAAGGCTCAAGAGGGACCTCACTATAGTGTTCCTGTACTTACAAAGAGGATAAAGGACAGCCACAAGGAGCCACATGGAGAAGACAAAGGGCCCCAAATTTCACCAGGAAGGGTCTCATCTTAATACAAGGCAGATAATTTTTACAATGAGAGCAATTATTCACCAGAATAAGCTTCCCAGAGAGGTGGCAGCCTCCCAATCGTTTAAGGTTTCCAAGATGTGATGGACAAGATAATCTCATCTAAGGCACCTTTCCCATTTTAGGTTGGGCTTTCAGAGGTGTTCAGAGATAATCTTTAGAGGGATTCCTATTCAGGTCTCTTCCCCACATAACAGTCCTGGGCTATTCTATGACTCTGATTTCACTTAACATAGTGAGAATCATAGGTAATTAATACTACTGAACCACTAAGCCAACATTAAAGTCTGATTTGGATGACTTCTGGTAGAAAATGTTGACCACTATTCCATGAAAGGTTCTCCAAAGGGTATTCAGATCAGAAAACTGCATCACAGTGGCTTTCTGACTTTTCTTGGAAATCACAGACTGTGGTAAAGCAGTAGTAGTAATGATCACTATTCCTCTGGAGAAAGAAAGAAGACAGGTTGCTTGTTCTTTATTAAAGTCAGAAGCAAAAAGAAATAAAGTCATATTTCTCCCTCAAGACCCAATTTGCTCTTGTAGGTCACTGAAGGATCTGACCAAACTTACTTTGATTAATATTTTGTAAGGTAAAGAATTTGTTTGGGTGAGTGGTCTGTTTTTCAAGGATGGTATCTATCCATAGTTGTTATCACACTGATTGCTGTTCCAAAACTCTTTATAAAGCATGTCATTTTACAGCGCACATTCTGCCAGGTCTCCCCTGTAACCCTGAAGACATCACTCACGTTCCCTGTTACTCACTCAACATACACTCTACGTGCTTAGGAGCACTTGATTAGGAGAAATTTTACCTAATCAGAAGTAATTTGGCCAGATTATGGCACTTATTTTACCGCTGAAAAGTGGTTCATGGTTCTCTTCTTCCAAAGAACAAGCAATAGGACAGGAGAAAACAGCCGCAAGTTGTGCTAGGGGAGGGTTAGGTTGGACATGAGGAAAAAATTCTTCCCCAGAAGGGTTGTCAAGCCCTGGAACAAGCTGGCCAGGGAAGTGATGGAGTCACCATCCCTGGAGGGATCTCAAATATGTGTAGATAGGGTGCCGAGGAACTCAGTTTAGTGGTAGACTTGATAGTGTTGGGTCAGTGGTTCAACTTGATGATCTTAAATGCCTCTTCCTACCTAAACAATTCCATGATTCTGCAAATGCTGTTGCTGAATCCCCTTCACAAAACTAAGTATGTGCATTGACATTTGGGCTCCAAATATGAACTCCCTAGCTTTAGCCAGTGCTTTCACCATTAAATCAGTTGTTGTTGTTTGTTTGTTTTTATTACATTGTTGGCTGAAGAGCAAATTCTCCTCTCTGATTCACTCTCACTGAAAAGCACAGAGCCACCATCTCAGGACTGCAGCTATCTGGTCCAGACCAATCATTTAGGCTCTACATATTTAAATTCCTGCTCTGTTTTCATCTGAAAGCTGGGATTTTTCATTCACAACATAAGAGATGGTGTATCCTTATGGCATAAAAACCTTTCAGTCAAGACACAGCAGTGCTGCAATAATGGTGAAACATCCCCTCAATGTGATGCAACCTCTTGTTTTGCAAGAGGATTGCAATGAGGATACTATATAACTGTATATTAAAACATACAATAGAAGCAACAGCTGTTGGGTGCTCTTCTTGGAGCTAAAGCATCTGCCAAATAGTTGGTAGGAATTTTGAAGGATGAAAAAGAACATCTATGGTGTGTTGGATCCTTCTGATATTTCACCAGCAAAACCTCCTTTGTGTGGTGCAGTTGCAGACAGTTGATACTTTCAGTTAAAAAGCATATATTTATGTTATGCTATTGGTGGCTATTGGTTGGGGTTTTTTGTCCAGTGAACATTAACACACAACTCACTGCTTGGTAAATGTGTATCTTAGAGAATGTTTGCTAAATCATTTTACACTAATAGGTCTGTCACAAAACCAGTTGTGTTTCTTCATCCAGGAATTAAAAACTGTGGCAAAGCTGCTCTAATTTGCTCATTGTAAAGAAATAGAGAGAATTGTACCTCCCTCAATTTCCCTGTACACCTGTATATAAACAGACATGTCTGCCACAGAATCACAGAATGGTGGAGGTTAGAAGGGGTCTCAAGAGATCATCTAGTTCAATCCCCCTGCTAAAGCAGGCTCGCCCAGAGCAGGGTGCCCAGGATTTCAATGTCCAGGTCAGTTTGGAATCTCTCCAGAGAAGGAAACTCCACAAACTCTCTGGGCAGCCTGCTCCAGGGCTCCAGCACCCTCACAAGAAAGAAGTTTTTCCTCATGTTCAGATGGAACCTCCTGTGTTTCAGTTTGTGCCTGTTGCAGGGCACCACTGAAAGAGTCTGGCCCCAAAGTAATCTAATATTGATCACTGAAAAAGAGTCTAACCCCAAATTAATATAATATTGCTTACTAGGGAAAATAAATAGGAGAAAAAAACAATGACCTAACACAACAGGGCCATTACAGAATCCAAAGAGACACTACACGATTAAAGAGATTCATGAACTCAGTAGCTGTTCCTCAAGTAAGAGACTAAATCTTGCTGCGTCAATCATAATAGTGAGCATACAACCTTTAAGATTTAGAGGCAGACCGTTTCATCAAATAGCCACGTGCCCCTTAAAAAAACACTTACATTTATGAAATACTGTTGAAAACTGCTGAGATTATGAAGTACGCACAGACGGCTGAAGCAGAAGGAAAGCCTGCTTGTGACACACCGGGCGCGACCTGGATTTGTCCAGGACTCCTCCTGAGGAGGGCTGCTACTGCCTTTGAACTGCCTGGCTTCAGGCTCCAGCCTTACCGCCGCGGCCCGCAGCAGCACGCTGCTGGAGTACTACTGCTGCCAACGCTGAGACGGCAACCCCCTATTATTTTCTTATTTTCTGCTACTGTTGCACCCAAAGCCTTCCTCCCACAGCACCGTTAGTCAGCGTGTGGGCGAGAAGCCGTCAGTGTGTAACAGGGGCTGAACACCCTGTTGTACCTGTGAGGATGGCAGGATGGCGGGGGACTGGCAGCCTGAGGGTACCTCTTTGTGCGAGGCCGCGGCCTTGGCTTCTCCCCGAGGATGGCGGGGGAGAGGCTTGGCCAGATCTGGGCCTCCACTCAGGCTCGGTGGCCCTTCCAGGAGGGAACGAACAGGGCGGGCGGGTAGTGCGGGCAGCGAGTGGACGAGGGTCTCCCAGCCTGCGGGGGGAGCGGGAAACGAGGAGAGACCCTCACACGTCAGGGCGGGCAGGCGGCCATGGGCGGCATAGGCGCTGAGGGGACGGCGAGGCTGTTGAGGGGTGAGGGAGAGGCGCGGGGCGGGCTGCGAGCGCGTGTGTGTANGAATTTTCGAGGTCCCTTCTGGCCCCTGACATTCTGTGATTCTGTGATATAGATAGATAGATAGGGGGGGTGCGTGTGTATGTGTATATGTGTGTGTGTGTGTGTGTGTGTGTGTGCGCACGCCTGTGTGGCGGCGCGGGCGGCGTGCCCCCGCCCTTCCCCCGCCGCCGGCGCTGCGCGGTGGGCTGGCGCTGGGGTATTTACGGTAAGGTGGACCCGGCGGTGGCAGCTCGGTGTCAGGTGATCGGTGCTGAGGAGCCGTTGCTGCCGCCCCGGGGAGGAAAATGCAAGATGGCCCAGCGGGGCCGTGAGGGGCTCCGCGGCGCCCCCTCCCTCCCCGCCCGCTGCCGCCGCCTCCTCCTCCCCGGCTCGTAGGGCCGGCGGGAAGCGCTGAGGCCAACCCCGCCGCGCCACAGCCCGTCCCCGGCGGGGGGCACCGAGCCATGGGGCTCTGCTACAGCCTGCGCCCGCGGCTCTTCGGCGACGCCGGCGGCTCCATCTCCAGCGCCGGCGCCACCTCGGAGCCCGAAGCGCCGACTGAGCCTCACGCCGCCCCGCAGCCGCAGCCCCTCGGCGCCCCTCTCCGGTCCGGCGGTAAGCCCGGCGGGGAGACGGACGGGCCGCCACTGCTGCTGCAGAACGGCGGCGGTAACGGGGCGGCCCCCGAACGGCCGCCGTTGCCCAAGGCCGGCGGTCAAGGCGGTGTGGGGAAGGCGGCGAGGCAGCAGGCGCTGCACCAGCCGCCGGCTCTGCAGAGACCCTGGGAGAAGCTGCGCCTGGAGGAGCGGGAGGCGGAGAAGGAGGCAAGGAAAGTCAGCAAGAGCATCGACCGGGCGCTTAAGGAGCAGAAGCGGGAGTACAAGCAGACGCACCGCTTGCTGCTGCTGGGTACGTGTGTATGTATACATGTGTGTGTATGGATCCATGTGTGTGTATGGATTCCCGTGTGTCTGCG
>WBNM01027939.1:0-21055 GCA_013399055.1 Ramphastos sulfuratus | reverse complement strand
TTCTATGATTCTACATGAAACTTAAGTGTGCTGATTTCATTGTCAACTGCAACTATCATAATAATTTTTAAAATTTTACTCTTAATCATAACGGGAATGAAGAGCAAGGATACATTGACCCACCTCTCCAGCCTCTCTAGCCTGCCATATGATATGGAATACCCCTGTAGATGGTTTGGATTGGTTGTCCCAGCTGTGTCCCCTCTCAACTTTTACTGGCAGGTCAGCGTAAGAAATAGAGAAGGCATTGCTAGTGCAAACACTGTGCAGCAAAAGCTAAAACACCTTTAAGTTGTCTACATAGTTGTCGGAAATTCAAAACATACTACCATTGGACCTTCTATGAAAAAAAAATATACCTGCCAAAAACAGTGCAGTCATGAAGTTCACATCTTCATGGATGGAATGAACACTGTATCTGATGGGTTATAATATAAATTCAAAGCTTCTTTCCCTGTCTCCAAGACTGAGTATTTTGGCCATGTAGCTGGCAACACAAATGTATGAAAACAAGTTCTGTCCTGTTGTCTGCAGCAAAGAATTCAATCATATTTTTGTTCTCCTCTAAATCAGCAGAAGAGGAGGTAGGTTTTTTTAAGTAAATTTTGCTATAAGTATGCCCATACATTTGCTATTCCAACTTCCATGATGAGCCTGCATCATCTCATTGCTTAATCTAAGTTATTTTACCCAATGTTCAATCTGAAGGAGAATCAGTAGAATACAATAACATGGGAAAGCAGGACCAGATTTTGCTAGACACAGTCAAGGCTAACAAATAATATCGAGTCCTCATAGTTTGGAAGTTTATTATCAGTTTATAAATAAAGAAAGTCTCAGGTTACTGGACTGCTTAAGAATACTCAGAGTAGTCAAGTGAATTTATTCAAGTGAATCTATTCAGTATAAATGATACTATAGTACTTTAGAGAACTTCCTCTGAACTATACTGAAATTTTCTTGGAAGCCTGTGTAATATCATGGATATAAAAGAGAAGGTTTTAATTTTTCTTCGGAGCAGGTAAATGCTGACATTTAATATGTACAAGTTTTCACAAACAAACTCCAGATTCTGGACAGAAGAAAACTAAACCAAAATTAACAATCTTTAAGCACCTATTTCTAAAACTAGACATCAAAAACGCCATTTCAGCTGTCATCTAACACAGAGTAGCTGCACCAGGGGAAGTTTAGGCTCGAAGTGAGGAGAAAGTTCTTCACTGAGAGAGTCATTCACTACTGGAATGGGCTGCCCGGGGAGGTGGTGGAGTCACTGTCCCTGGAGGTGTTCAAGGCACGTTTGGACGTGGCACTTGGTGCCATGGTCTAGTCTTGAGGTCTGTGGTAATGGGTTGGACTTGATGATCTTTGAGGTCTCTTCCGACCTTGGTGACACTGTGATACTGTGTGGTATTGTAACTTAGGTAAATTCGGATTTCACGTGATAATATTTGGCTGGAAAAATGTTGAATCTGCTATTTTTGTTGAATTTGGGGTTTTTTTTTGGTTTGGTTGGGTTGGATCGGGTTGGTTTTTTGAGAGTCTCGCTGCTTTCTAAGCTTTTTGTAATATTCTGTTAATGGGGCAAAGTAATGCAGGAGGGTAACTGCAGAACAACTGAAATGTGGGGTAGTGATGAAGTTTTTGCTTACTTTCTTTCTTTTTCTTTCCTTCTTTCTTTCTTTCTTTTTCTTTCCTTCTTTCTTTCTTTCTTTCTTTTTCTTTCTTTCTTTCTTTCTTTTCTTTCTTTCTTTCTTTCTTTCTTTCTTTCTTTCTTTCTTTCTTTCTTTCTTTCTTTCTTTCTTTTTCTTTCTTTCTTTCTTTCTTTTTCTTTCTTTCTTTCCTTCTTTCTTTCTTTTCTTTCTTTTCTTTCTTTTTCCCTTATTAACAGTTCTATTCCTTGCATAGAAAAATCTCCTTAAATGAATTTTTCTGACTGAATTTTCTGATGTAAGTTATGAAAATAAAATAAATTTTTAAATTAATAAATCACATAACCTTTCTATTCCAATGAAAACAGAAACAACAACACAGAAGACACCAGAAATCAGCAATCTTGCAAATATAAAAGCACTAGGATTTGCAATATTCTTATTGAAATCCTCTTGATAGCCCTAGACAGCCACATTCATATTTCCTTTATTGTTCACCTGATCAGTTTGATGAACACTAAGGTTGTAGCTGTTTGGGTTAGCAACATGAACTGCAGAGAGTATTTGACTTTCATTACTGCCAGTAGTTATCTCAGATTCAAGTTTGCAGTGCAAATAGAAGGGACAAAAATTTCATTTTTATGAACTTCCTTGAATCAGTTGCTTAATATTCTGTTTCACTGACTTCCCAGAGATAAGGGGGTTTTTTTGTTTTTTGATTTGTTGGGTTTTTTTTTTGGTTTTTTTTTTCTTTTTAATAATTACAAGCAAGTTGGTGACAGACAAAGATCTCTAGAAGCTATTTTATTTTAGAAAGGATTGTGGGCAGTTTTTCAGTAGCTATGTGCTTTTACTTACATGAAAATGGCTGTACTTACAATGAGCTTTTCATACAGCTGCAGATGCAGAATGGACTTTAGACTGCTTAGCCAACTTGAATATATTTTTTGTAGATAATTAGGTTGTCTCACATGAATTAACTAGAAGGAAAGAGTGAAGAATTGTACTGATATCACCAAATCACCTCACATTAATAGCAGGGGAAGTAAATTAATTGTACTACCACATTACTGTAATAATCAGTGAAAAAGATTAAATAAACAAGTATACTGAGCAACTCAAATTTAAGAAAAAATATTTTTGACAGTTCTTACTGTAATCAAAGATGTGACAGAACAATTTATTCTGTAAAGTCTTTAGCAAAAGAAATTCATTTAAATTTAGCCTATTATACACTGAGAAGTTTGTTTGCAATTTAGAGAAGGAAAGGATGTGCAGAACCAATGGAGACACTTTTTTATATTCAAGAGGTGATATACTTGTGCAGGCTTTTCAGTCACCGAGATTTTATAGTTAAGCTTCTTTGGAAAGTACATATCACTTGACCAAAGTGAGTAGCTTACAGCTTTCTAAAGCAGTGGTCCATTGACTAAACTTTCACACTAGCTGGGAATATCACTCAAGCCCAGATATATCTGTTTTTCCTTCCTCCTCAAATATAGTCTTAATGACACTCTTTGGGTGAAACTCAGAATATAACATGAGGTTCAATAAAGAATATCCTATAGTAATAACAAAAACTAACACCAAATAAATCCAAGTCCAAACAATTTATTATTTGACCCTGCTAAAGAAACTTGTTGCCCTCAAGAACAATATAAGGAGATCTGGTATGCAGACCTGCTAGTAAGAGCAATCTCCCCTTCTCCTCTTTATTGTATAGAAATCAGGAAGAGAAGAAAGAACACTTATCAAATCTATCCCTAAGAAACTACAACCTTGAGTCACAGAAGAATTGGTATGAAATAAGAAGCACTGAGTCATTGTGAATTTGCAGAGTGTAATGCATTCAGTTTGTCTGAATTTGCAGACCACATCAACTCATTTGTATTGACCTACCCAGGGAAAATAAGCCAGGAATGCTACAAATAGTGAATTTGTCAAGTAGTAGCTCTTTGACAAACCTGATCTTCTCTCCACTTTCCACTCTCCTCAAAAATTCAAACACCAAGTTTTGGAAAAACTGAGGAACTCAATGAAGAAATTAGGACAGGCAGCACAATAATGAAAAACTGTGTCACTTTCCTTTTGCAAATAAGATTATATGTTCAAGCAGGCAGAAATCAATATTTCTCTATTTCTGGGTCACTAAAACCTGTTCTCTCTTAAGAAATGTGTTACAGTCACAGAGACAATTGAAGATTGCAGAAACTTGCAAAGAGGCAAGAACTGAGCTGCTTATTTACGTACAGAGCCCAAATTTTCACAAAGTCAAGGTACATTCTGATGAAAGGCACATGTATATATACATGTGATCTCAAAGTATACAGGAATAATAGTGCTTCACACTAATGCTGAAATAATTTTTGTTATTTTTGCCAGACAGCTAACATATCTTTCCTTTTATAGTCCAATTAATTATTCAGGCACAGCAAGGATATTTTATCCCATAGAGTAACATGCAATTCCAGAACTTGAATCTTTTTCAGCTGAATATGGAAACTAAGGATTTCAAAGGATGCAGCGGGCTTGGGAATAGCAAAACTGTGTCCAGTAGAGCTGTAAGGCAGGGAGACAAAATGAGATGGCCAGATTTCTGTCAGTAGCCTCAGAAAGGTAATAGAAAACTAAGAGCTTTAAATTGAAAGCTTCATGCCTGTGCAATGAATTAGTTGGAGTAATAGAGTAAGGAGCTTGTAATTGGCTTATTAGCACTATTCATAATGTAGAATGGTTTCTGTTCCTTCTGTAAATTATTTCCTCCTTAATAAGCAGAATTGGATTGCCAAGATAGTGTTTCTCAAATGTAGCCTCAATTCCTTAGCTTTGATTCTCAGAGCAGAGGGTTTATTTCGCTTTAAGAAAGTATACTGTGAATGAAAGTTTGACTTCTACAATTCTATCCTACAGGAATAAAATCTGAAGTTCATGTGAGGCATTCCTTAAAATTGTGTTAGAGAACTGACAGCATGCTTTGGTAAACTTTGACAAAATCACAGAAAAAAAGTAAACAATAAATAACTTTCGGACAACACAAGGAAGCAATCTTTTAGCAATATTAAGAAAAAAAGAAGATACATTAAGGGAAAAAAGGGGAAAAAATAGTTGCTCCTCATCTATTTCTGGAAGGAGTTTAAAGACTCCACAGTGCACAAATTTTCCATGGAACAGTGTGTATTCTGACTAAATTCAAATTTTAAAGTCAAGGAAAATAAGCACATTTTAAGTGGAAGAACTTTGTGATATTGTCTTGTGTCATTGCTTATGGCAGTTCAATCTAAAATTTTGCTAAAAGAATATATACTAATATGAAGAATGACATACAAAATGTTAGCTGATAAAAAATTGAGTTGATTTTTTTTTTCTTGTTGATATCTATTAAAACCGTTTGAAATTTTAAAATGCAGGAATGGTTAAATTTCATTGTAATTGCAAAAGAGACTGTTGTTCCCCGATGTGTGTTCTGTAATTCTTTGTCAGATTTCACTGACACTGGAGCAAACTGAAAAAATCAACAAATGCAAGTCCTCAAAAAATAAATATTTTATTTGTCACATTTTACCATTTCTCTGTATAATCTTCTTGTTATTGAGATGTAATTAACAGTTTCCCCAAGATATCTGATTGGAACAGCAGCCTGACATAAATATTAGGGATAGGTACTTTTCTCATATTGCATGTAGGTATTTATTCTGTGCTTTTTCTATGACCTTCCTCACTGTTAGGAGAAGCTAAACTGTACAGAAGGTAGCTATTTCTTTTTGTGTTTGTAGGAAATAAATGCAGCAACATCATGGCAAATCTGATGTCTGGTGGAAGGGGAAGGTGGTTTTTACTTTGACGTGAGATTGATTTAATTGATTTGCACTCTGACTCTCACATCGATATGCTTGCAAGCATCATGACTTGTGTAAGCTTAGCTACTGAACCATCCTCACAGCTCCTGGGGTCCTCCTATTAGGTGTGCAATCATATTTGGATATGTCCATTCCATCCTTACAGAGCTATCAGTCCATACTTTCCTTTCACTCCAAATCTTGGTCTTCTGGGAAACAATGTGTAGAAGTATCCATTAATCCATTAATATCTCAATGGTCTTCTACTCTGTCATGTAATTAGACAGTAATAATGATTACTTACACATTTTCAGAGATATCTGTGAAAATTTACATGGAAAACTAGAACACAGCTGCTGTGCACCTATATGTGTACATTCATACAGCAGTCTGAAGCTTTGACATTAAGAAAAAACAAAACATTAAAAATCAGATCTGGAGACCAACACAAGTTTAAAAACACTGTCCAAAGCAGTGAAATCAGTGTAAAAATTGTAACAGACTCTGCAGAGTTTTCCTCAATTGTATTTATATGATCTATCATCAATCAGGTTCTTGTAGCCATGAGTGCCTGACTGCTCCTTTAAAAGATATTATATCTGTTAAGAGTGTGGGATAGCAGAATTAATTTGAAGTCACTACACATACTCTGATTTAAATTCTAACCTTAACCTTATTGATAATTTTGTTGTGCAGTTAAGTCCATTACAAGGAACTGAGCCTTCAATCCAAATTCTGCCTTACCCGTCCACTCTTCTTGTCTTCAAATATTGTCACCAGTTACTCCCGAGCAAACTCCTTATCTTCTGAGAAGGATGTAGAATAACTAATTCAGCACAGTCTGCAGAGCCTAGGTTGAGTATGAAGTCATGATAAAATGAAAAAGAAAAAGCAGACTTTTAATGCTATTTTGGAAAGTTATTCATAAAATAGCAAACATTAGATCTTATAAGGGGACATACTCCTGTGACACTTCCTCTAGGTGAACCATTTTTAGCAGGGAGATTAGACTTTATAATCTTCAGAGGTCCGTTCCAATCCCTACCATTCTGTGATTCTGTGGTTTTGAGATTCATTGAGTGATAAAAGAAGCATGCTCTGCCTAAGTTTGAAATGGAAAGCCTACGTAGAACTGGAACACTAGAAAATCAAGGGGGAAAAAAACAACTAAATAGTCAGTCATGGAAGTGGGGCTTTCCTCTTCCTTTGAAGGTACTTTGAATGCGTTTCATCATATTCCCTAGAAAACACTGAAGAAAGCTGAATGTGTATCCCACTAACCATCTTCTTTCTGCCAACCACAGTGTTCTCCAGTTAATCATTGAGACAACTGGATATCCAGATCAGAATGTTTTATAAAATTGTTATTAATGCTGAAAGCCATGAATCTGGAGATCAAAATATGTATATTTATACATGTAAATTGCTGTCTCAGACTGGCTTTACTGTGTACAAGCCTGTGTAGATACACCAGAAACTGCCACCATAAAGCTCCATTATCAGCAGTACACATACACAGTTCTTTGCTTGTGATGATAAGCTCATGGAAGAGAAATTGCTTTATTGTAAAAGAGCCAATCTCTTTGCATTCCTACTAGTAAGCAACTATGAAGCAGGTTACTACATTGAGATCTACAGATATTCTTTGGCGCAGGACTACTAATGAGCATAATGGGCAGTCTGATTACACAACACTAGAAGCAGTGGCAGTCAGATCATGATGATGTAGAGTAACAATTTAATGATTTTTTATCTTTTGTGAAGTCTTTTAGCTGTCTGAAATTTTAGTAAACAAGTTCTATGGATCTGCTATGTGTACAGGTACTTTATGTGATATTTAATTATGAAGCAACAGATTAAAATCCTCCTATTGGTATTTCAGTTGTATGGTGTCTGTACTGCATCACAGTATCTTCATTCTTTAACATACGCAGTTTCCTGTTTCAGAAAGTTTATTATATCTTTCAGTGATTTAAAGAGCAAATATGTCAGTTTCCTCATACTCATATATTTCTTACTGTAACAGTTTAGCACAAGGGCTAACCTACCTGCTCCCCCAACACAAAAATGAGGGAAAAACAACACACAAAAATCAGGGTTGAGATAAAGAGATAAGAGTTTAATATAACACATCATAATCACAACACATAATGACCTTAGCTAATAATCTAATTAATCTGATGATACAAAGCATGATTACCTTAGTTTAGCCTATTTGCAGAAGTAACAGAGTGAAATACAGGAAAAAAAAACCACCAGAAAACCAAAGCCAGTACTACCCCACACCCACACGTCCCACCACCACCCCTGCAGAAAAGAGGCCAGACCCAAGAACCCAGAACCTAGAAGCAGCAAGCAGAACGGGGAGCTTCCCATGTTGCAATCTGAACTTCAAGCCCCATAACACTTAGCTCCAGTTAGCAGTTTCATTTTTGAAGCTGGTATGACTACAGCATGGTATGAATAACAGCAGCAGATTCAACTCAATCTAAAACACTTGTTTTATGCTTTTTCTCATTTGATGTGTTATTTTCCAAATCAGGTTTTATTGCTCTTCTTTTGCTTCAGACTGTATCACAGAGCATGCTCTTTTCATGTTCAGTTTTTAAGGAATTTTAGACAATCATAATAAAAAAGAAATGTATAATGAAAAAGAAATGTCAGTTTGGAGGAAAGAAAAATAGTCATTTTATATCTCAGAGCTTTTACTGCTACAATTGCATTGCCCCGAAAATTAACTGAGGAGAAAAAAATACAGAGAGGAAATTATGTAGATGAAGAGGTTAGATGATTTTAATAATTTTAGGGCATTTTATTGTAAGATATTTCTTTCAGATGACTTAGGATAGGTGATTAAAAATCAGTGCAAAATTTTATTCTCCTAGTCTTTAAGTAATACAGCAGGTGGTGGGGATGGAAAGTAAGGAGGAAAAAAATACTCCATGTCAAATGTACTGTGAAATTTTTCATTCTTATGAAAATAATCAATATAATTTCCTGAAAGAGTGTGGAAACAAACATAGATAACACTTTAATGGTATTTTGATGCACAAGTTACAAAACAATCAACATAGTTTCAGATCCATGTCTTTTTTTCCTACCTTACACAATTGTACTTGTCTTTGTGATTTGTTTAGAAGTATCTAAAAAGTGGTTGCCATTGTGCCTCAAAGAGGAGACTAAGAAACAGTTGAGCAGCCAGCTACGTTTGACAAACAGTTCAGCCTTGAAAAAGAAACTGCTTGTGATCAGTTCCAATCATTAACTCTCTGACATTTCTAATGTGATGTCTTCTAGGGAAGAGACCTGCAGGCAGTAAAATGGCACCTGAGACACTGCTAACAGTGTAGTCCTACCTCAGAAGTGAAGTAGCATCAGAAAGAAACCTTAAACAGCATCAAATACCACTTGTCTCAGCTTTCTGTGAATGTCAGATAAGTAGTTTTTCTTTGCTGCAGGCATTAATAACACCATGAAAAACCTATTGTCCCCACAGTGCATTAAAATATGTATAAAGAACAATAAAACAAAGACTTTCTGACTCAGTGGACACTCAGAAACCACTGCACTGGGCAATGTTAGATGGACACCGCTACCAGTTGTCACAGCTGAGAGTATCATGTGCCCAAGACAAACAGAAACACTAGCAGGCCAGTTTTTCCCATCTTTGGTTTTGTTTTTTGGGGGATTTTGGTTGGTTTGTTGGTTGATTGGTTGGTTTAGGTGCATTTTGGTGGACTTTTTTTGGGGTTGTTGTTTGGTGGGTTTTTTCTGGCTATTACTTGCTTCACAGAGAATATACCTTGTTTAAACTAGATCATGGTTATGCAATTTCCTCGTTGCAGTAGGTTCAATTTGTATAAGTAATAAGTGACAATTGCCAGACAAACATGAACTTTTGATAGAATAATTATTTCATTTGAAAACGTGCTGAAGCAATTAAAATTCACTTCCCCTGTACAGCACAATTGAAATGGTGTCAGCATAGCTCACAGTGGTAAATTAACAGCTAATTATCTTTATCCTGAAATTTTTAGGACAGTGTTCTGGATTCAGCAAAAGGCTCCTATGGTATTTCTGGTTTACTACTGATTAATATAATCTATGCACATTTTAAGGCTTTTGCCTTCTATTTGTAGTTTCTTCCCGTTACCTGAAGCTGGTAAAGAAAGAAGGAGACTAGACTAACAGGACACAAGTTAAAGATACGTGAAAATTTAGGCTAATGAAAAAAATATCTCTTTCTGAAGTCTTAGAAGTGCTACTTGGTGATGCAAAAAGGATACTTTGTTTAAAAAAATAGACTGAGTTGACAATGCTATGTTAATTTATCCAATTAAAAACAGTCAAATATGCATTCACAGGGCTTAGGGTTAACAGGCAGGGGCTGTATTTCACAGTCAGTTAGAAACTTGACAGTCTGAGTTCAAGGTCGTTTTAAACAGGTTTTGTACATAAATGACTATCAGCTAAACTCGAATTTACTTTCGAGGGTGTTTCGCTTGATTAAACTGAGAAAGAAAGGGAAAAAAAGAAAGTACTTCACTAGATCGCTAGCAACAAAACTGCACCAATTTGCCACAAACCCGAGACAAATATAAAAGCAAACGAAATGGCACAGCAACAGAATGACTCAGATTCATATTTCTAGTATATTGACAAATGTGTAGTTTTGAGAAAATACACTTTCTTACTCCTGCTAGAGGAAGCTGTATGTACACTGAGACCCATCTTCTTTGCTCTTTCTAAGCCTTTTGTTCTTTGGACAACTTAATTTGTATATTTTTTTAAAAACTGAAACTAAACCACATACAGATGAATAAGGTAAACTCAAAATAGTTGTCTTTGATAAATAAATAAAATATTGAGACCTTCCTAATATCAGATGCTGGATTTTGAAGGCTTCTGAAACAAAATAAATTTGGACTCAGAAATTCACAGCTGAATATGGATTTATAACTCTTCCTCAATTTTACATCATCTAGTTAATAACCGTTTCTAAATCATTCCTTCCTCCCAAAAATGTAGCCACTGCAGTTCAGATGATACGTGCCAATGAAAGACTGCAAGCTGCTTATGGCAATTTCTGTCCCATTTGTAACTGATGTTTACAAGCAATTCCCACTCCACTAGGGATAGAAAGCAATGTCTGAGCATTTAGTATTTCTATTTTGTATCCTATTACACTTTCAGTATCTGAAATTCAATGTTTGTGTTCTTTCAGCTGCTCTAAGTCATTTAATAAGTGTAAAGAAACAGTACCAGCTAACTTACATAACAGCACCTAACAAACTGAATTTCAACAGCTGACTGAAGTCACAAAAATCCCTTTATATGTAGAAAAAAATAGAGCTTGAAAAAGCATTTTAATAATGAATCCATTGGGACTTAGAGACTTGACTAAAAACCTCATGAACTGAACATTTGTTTGAATTTCTAGCTGCTTTGTAGCATTTACTTTTTTCTGTTCATTTTTTTGTTGGTTGTTGTTTGTTTTTAGGCTGCTTCTTTTTTTTTTTTTTTTTTTTTTTGTTTTTGTTTTTTTTTTGGCTTCTTTTTTTTTTTTTTTTTTTTTTTCCCAGCTAGATTCCCTGCTACTAATCCAGAAGAGGAAGATCTAAAAGACTTCAAGCAATTTTTTCCAAATGTGTTTATTTTTATTCCTGTAAGTTAAACTTGCCCTGGATTTCTGCGCAGTTGATGTCACTCTGCATCTGAATTTCTCCAGCTCAACTGCTACTCATGCAGTAATCCTAGCCTGGACATGGCATGTCTGGAGCTCATGAACATGTTCCCCAGGCAATGATGTCATGGTCCATATGCTCTCTTGTGCAGGTGGTTACAACTGCAGTGAGCCCACACCTGGCAACTGAGGTGCCAAGAGGCATCTTCTAGATTCACTGGATGTGTGATGCACTGCAGCTCTGGGCCAGTGCAATAAAATTCCTGTCTTTCCCTTGAAAGCTGAATGTACTGTGCATTTCCAAAGTAACTGCAAAAAAATCCCCAAAACAGTCTGTCCAAGATGAAAATGTGGAACAGGAACCTTGTGGAATGGGAACCAGCTGGGCAAACACCTAGAAATGTGTTGCAGTCATCTTCTGGTACTCCACATGAGTAATCAGACATCTATAATGAGAAATTATTTTTCAAGACCTTGGAGTTTTTGAACAACTTCAGAGAAATATCAAGACAGAGATGCTCAAGGTGATCAGTATCTTTTATAAAACAGGTTTAAGTATTGTATGCTTTAAATGTCTTCACACATGTCAGCTATACGAAATCACATAGAAGCCTTCTGTACTTTGTTCAGATGTTTAAATTGATTCTTCAGTCACTGCTTCACCTAAAAAAATAGAATTAATTGAAGTCTGGGTAACATTAAAGTACACAGTTCTACATGTCTAATTAATCATCAAATATACATTCTCTTCTTAATTAATAATTTGATATATGTTCTTGTACTTTAGTAGGCAAGAATGAAACATATCCAACCATGAGGGGTGATGACAAAATATTTTGCAGATCTCTCTTTGAACTATAGTAATAACTCTCTATAACTTAAACAATATCTCCATGACAGCAAAGTCATGATAACAAAAAGGCAAATCCAAATTTTACATATCAAATACAATCCCTCATTCCCAATTCTTACATTGTCAAAGACTGTTACAAAATCTATTGTGATATGCAGTGAATGGGTTCTCCTAACTTGTTAATAAAAGAACACTTGTTCTTTAAAAAGTGAGTGTAGTTGTGAAAGACAATGTGTAGTCATAGTGAAATAAACTAAATGTATTTCAAGAATATTTTTTGGAGCCTAGGTTGTTTCTAATATACTCCACTTACAAGAGAGTTTGGATATAGAAAAACCTAAACAATGCTTAGGCAGTGAGACCTTTGCAACTAGCTCACTTACATGTTTGTATGAACATATGTTATTTATAAATTAAATTAACCATGTGTGTCTGTTACAAAAAAACAAACAAACAAAAAAAAGAAGCATTCCAGTTGTATCAATTCCCTTTTCTTTTTCCTTTTGCTGTCCTTGAATTTATTAAATGAAAACTATATAATATTCCCCTTGCATCTCTCTTTTACAGACCCCAAACTTGCTGGATGACCTGCTACTGATCAAGGACAATATGCAGCACTTCAGCAGAAAAGCTGAAGCAATGTGACATTATTTACACACGGTAAAATTTCATTATGAACTGAATGTCATTTAAAGCTATATTCTACACAGAGGTAAGGACCTTACCAGTTTCAAACCAAGTAACTTAAATCACACCACAAATGCTCTTTTAACATAAGAAAACAATCTCCTTAGAAGCAAACAGTCACAATAAAATGTAAAGCTCTATGTCATGATAAAGCAAATGAAAAAATCCTTTGTACTCCTCCCAACTCAAAGAAAAGTAACTTGAAGAAAAGGAACCCATGATAGTGGTGGATGGTGTAATTATTTCCTTAAATTTTGATCAGTTCACTGAGATGTAGTACATGTCAAATTAAACACATCTAAAACACTAAACCATTGGGCATCTTTAAGATTCATGTCAGAGAAAATCCACAGGTGTACATATGCTTCTCCATGCTACAATCACAAAATGTGTCTTCTAGCTGCATCCACACAATAATTTTCTTCGCTCATCTTCGATTAAGGCGAAACAGCCCAGAATGAACAGATTAGTTTCTTCAAAAGAAACACAAGATTGTCAGGAGCTGCAATCAAATCTGGAGAAAATGCTTGATGTGAGAAAAATGGTAGGTAGATAGCAAAACAAATTATAGCCCTGAGTGAGGACAGCCACCCAAAGGGTTTTTAAGGGATCACTACAATTGGAGAGGTACTGAGTTTTCAGATTGGGTACAAAGTCTTTGTATTGACAACATCACTCCCAGGAAGTAAATGGAGCAAATGTAGGGGAAATATTGCATTTGTAAGCTATGTTGTCTAGAATTTCAAGTAATCTTCTGTCTCTTAATCAGAATTCAAAGAGACGAGCAGTGCTTTTCCATACATGCACCATTAAATCATATAAACAAAACTTCCAAAGCAGGAACTTGGGGATTAACACACATTAACTGTATTTCAGATATTATTTCACATTATGACAATCAGTCAAAATAAAAGGTTGTGATAATACCCAATTCAGGAAAGTGTAAATGTGTCGTATTAAGGTAATGTTGAGAGCAGGCCTATTTTTTACGTGTTCAGGGGTACTTAAAGAGCTGGCAGATGTGCTCACCAAGCCACTCACCACTATTTGCCAGCACAGCCGTCTAACCAGGGAGGGCCCAGTTGAGTGGAGACTAGCAAATGTGACACTCATTTACAAGCAAGGCCAGAAGGATGGTCCAGGGAATTGCAGGCCTGTCACGCTGACCTCAGTGCCAGGAAAGGTCATGGAGCAGGTCATCCTGAGTGCCATCACATGGCACTTACAAGACAACCGGGTGATCAGGCTCAGTCAGCACATTAAACATGAAAGGCAGGTTCTGTCTGACTAATCTGAGCTCCTACTATAAGGTGACCTGCTCAGTGAACAAAGGAAGTGCCATGGACATTGTCTACCTGGACTTTAGTAAAGCCTTATACACTGTCTCCCACAGCAATCTCCTTCAGAAACTCAGGACACAAGGCTTGGATAAGTACATTCTGCACTCAATAAAAAACTGTTTGGCTGGGCCCAAAGAGTGATGGGCTGGCTGGCTGGCTCCCAGTTACTAGTGACATCTGCCAGGGTTCAATACTGGGACTTGTCCTCCTTAATATCGTTGTCAATGATCTGGTGAGAGGATTGAGTTTATCCTCAGTGAGTTTGCAGATAACACCAAGCTAGGTGGCTGTGTCGATCTGCTAGAAAGGCAGGGAGGGTTTGCAGCAGGACCCGGACATGTTAGATAGATGAGCCAAGGCTGATTGTATGAAGTTCAACAAGGCCAAGTGCCAGGTCCTGCACCAGAGTCACAACAACCCCATGGCAAGCTGCAGACTTGGGGATGTGTGCTTGGAAAACTGTGAATTTGATAGGGCTGTGGGGGCTCTGGCTGACAGTTGTATAAATGTGAGTCAGTAGTGTGCCCAGATCGTCCAGAAAGCTAATGACATTCTGGCTTGTCCATGGCAGCCATCAGGAACCGAGAGGTGATCATCCCTGTGTACTNAACTTATTTACTATGTTCGAATGCACAATTGGGATATTTACACTCAGGAAAACAGGTAATTTAGAACAATTAAGAAAACTAGCAAAAATAAAGACAATTTAAACAGTTGGAAAGAGAATCTTGTGGCCAATGGGCCATTCGCCCTCTAGGGTGACCAGAGGGGCTCCTTTCTGCTAAAGCAGAAGGCATAATAGAATTTAGTTAGAAAATCAGAACTTTTAATTACAAAGAGGCTTTTTAGAGTATCTTCTCACAAAGCAGTCCCTCCAGATTTCTGGGGCTGCATTATAGCATCAGATAGTACCCAAAGCATGTGGAGGGGTTGCTGTTGGTGGTTTCAAAGTTGTTAGAGGCTTTGCAGTTTTCTCCCAGGGCTCTAGCAGGAAGCTGGGGGTTTAGCAGTCTCTGACTCGGTCTTGACTCCTTCCAGGAGCGACAGTGTGCAGGAAGACACAATGTCTTGCTGGTCTGAAGCATGAGGCAGAGCAGAACACAACGACGCAAAGCACAATGTGGCAGGGCAGAGAGTACGTTGTCAGAGCAGAGCAAGGCAAGGCAAAAAGCATGTCAGAGCACAACAGCAGAGTATGAATATAACAGTAGAGCCTGTTGTGTGTACCTGCTCCTCTCTTATCTATTCAGCCTGAGACTAATTGCCCTGTGGCCATGGAGTTTACCCAATCAGAATGGCAGTTTGTCGACTTGACCATATTAGGTGGGCTAGGGCTTGCTTTTACCCATACTAGGGCAGAACACAGGCCATGCATAAACAAATGTATGCACCTTGTTTACAGAACAAGTCTGGACAAACCAGGACATGTTTTAGGCCTATTGGCCTTCCACGGCAAGCGGCTTGTGGGTCTGATACTTAGGGACCTGTTCTAGTGTTGACTCTTGAGTGCTGGGTTGAAGGTTGGACTGGATGATCTTTGAGGTCTCTTCCAGACAGATGTTTTCTGTGATTTCTATGATCTCAGGCAAACCGCTGTTTCTCTTACTTTTTTCTTCTTATCAGGTGTAAGACACATTTTCACACGGGTGAAAACATCTGGGTGTAATGGGTGAATTTTATTTTTCACATATTTCAAGAATTATATTGCCATATCACAGTTCTTAACATTTTCTTTCCGTATTTGTTTCTTTGCCATGTTCTGAAACTTAACACTGAAATACAATTTCAAGTGTGCATTTGTATATTCTTTCAAAAATTGAAATCTGCTGGTCACAGCACCTTGTTGGGATACTTCTTAAATATGTGTAAAAAAGTATTGCATTCATGTGTTTAAAACTAATACAAGGTTGTGAATTTATGTTAAGGATGTCAGAATTTATCATTCATAAGTATTACAAATAATTAATAAAATTAGTGTTTGAAAGCTCTTCTTGCTTAAACTGTTTTGAGTTTGTATGTAGATTTCTGAGCTATATTCTTTGATTCCTTTGCGAAAAATTCTCATGTAACCTTCTGGTACTTTAGAAACAGATGGATTTTCCCAGCTGTCTAGTTTTGTCCTTCTGTGTCATTTTTTTCTCCTTTGATGGGAGCTGGAAAGGACTACCTAAATATTTATGACTATGTGATCAGGCCTCCTGCTAGCACTTAATTTACCCTTTAGCACTTAATCAGGATGGACATACTTAAAACATCAAGTCTGAATCTTGGTCTTCCTGTAGTCAAAAGATATTTTTCCATAGATTTAAATAAGTTCATGGCTTCATCTTCTGAGGTTAGATTCTCTGGGAAATGTTCTTGTGTTATTTGCTAGCAGTTAGCTTTTAGCAAGTGCTTCAGAGCTTGACTTGCCTCACTGTCCACTCATCTAACACACACTGCCTAAGGTTACCTATGAGGATGTGATGTAAGACAGTATCAAAAGTCTTGCTTATAGTCACTTTCATGTTATTCTATTGCATTAATCCTACCACTTAATTTTCCCTTCAGTTTTCATAATAAGAATGACTCTCTCTTACCTCTTTCATTTTCATTTTCATTCTGTAATGTCATCTGCATACAATCATGGACTTCTACATAGTTTAAGGGGAGATGAGAAATGTTGCTTTTCATTCATTACAATACATAGCTTTTATATTTATTGACAAGCATCTTCTCTTTTTATTAGTATTTTGAATTTGCAGTGGTAAAATGCACTACATATCAGTGGAAATAAGAAGAAAGCTGGAACCTATTTTGTGCAAATTGATGAATTTAAATTAAATCTTATTTCAGCTCTTCTGACTGGACCAGAAAGAGATTTCTGAACTTGAGACTAGATTTTAACTAGAAAGGCTGAATTTATTCTTCCTGTTCTGGATGTATTTATGTAGTATTAAAAGCTCCATCTTGGTGTTAAATAATTTAATAAATTTATCATTTAGAAAGACAACAGATTTGCAGTCTATTTTGAATAATTTCTCTATAAATTGGGCAAGATTTTTTTTCTCTTTTTATTTTAAACTTTCTATATAATTTCACATATGCATAGAATTATTTTCACATAGACTTCATAGCCAATCATTGTATTTATAATACGCATTGACACCTCTGCTTTGAAATGTTAGTATCTTCATTTAAGCTTAATGAAATACTTAGATCTGCTGCCTGATATCTATATCAACATATTTCTGGATTTTAGAAAACTGATATCAAGAAGGAAAATTAGAGGCATGAAAATCACAAAGTGATTGAAAGATGACAGAAAATTGACAGAATTTTTTGCCAGTTTCTTATAATCTGGTATTGTTTTTCACTGATCTTAACCTTATAAAAAAAAGGTCAGCAGTAAAATTTTAACTAAGCCATCTACATGTAGCACTGTTTTGAAAAGAAGACACATCAGGATACACAGCTCAGTCTAGCCACAGAGCAGACTACTTATAAATCACGCTGCTACATACACCTGTAGTTCAATGTATATGAAGCCAAGTGAAAAGCATCCAAAATTCTGTGATTCTATAATATTTGGTCCAAAAAAGGTTCTTTGTAGTAGAATTTGATGTTATTTGGCCCAAGAGAATAAAGATGAAAGGAATAAAGGTATAAAGAGTTATTAATATTTTGTATCAAGTAACAAAATATGGTGATTACGTATGCCAGGGAGAAAGATCCAGGAAAGTGAGGAAACAAAACTGTGCTAGTTATTAGCCTGTCCTTATAGAACACAAACAGTATAGAACATTCTCCAAACAGTAAATCTGCCTGTGTCTCTTGCAGTTCACTCAGCCAGTGACATGGAGAAGGAATGTATTAGTTCAGAAAAAGTTGTGGTCTCAGCTTGTGATTAACAAAGACTAAAATCTGTCGTATTTTGAGGCATAGCTGCCACGTATGCATTATTTTAAGCATAGATTTCTGTCTGATAGTAACTAAAGAGACTGAAAACTAACCAAAAGGGTTTAGAATAATGAAATCTACAGATCTTCTTATTGTTTGTTTGATGACCAAGAACAGATAGAGTTTTGCTCACACGGAAAAGGTCTTATTGCCCGCTATGAAATCAGCAACATTTCTGAACAGAGGACCAGGAGGAATATGTTTGGCTGAATTTTTCAAGGGTAAAAGTATCTTGAATTCTCATCAAATAGGGCTCTTAAAATCAGAAACATCATTACATATACTATGAAATAAAAGTTTAATATTATTTACACTAGCATAATTTGTATTTACAATATTTGTGGCACTTTATCTTCAGAATTTTCCTGTGAACTATTAACATCTTCTCTCTACATCTTTTCATAAATAACTCTGTTATAGTACTTTCTTTAAACTGCTGACAAGACAGCTATTAATACAGTGTTTTAATGAAGAGGTGTATTTAGAAGAAGAATTAATGGAAACGAAAGAGTTATACAGTAGAAGTAAAAGAGCTATACACTACATTATTTCCCATGTGCAATATTTTTATCATGAGTCTGAAAGTCATATTCAGAGGACTCACCAAAAAAAAAACCAATGTATGATGAGTATTCCTGGTCTCTAATTACAATCACTCTTTGCTTTTAAACTTTTACACATAGGACTACTACAACTAGGAGCTCAAAAACACTCTCAGGTCCTCTAGATAGGTACTCATACAAAGTTCTTAACTGACTGAGCACTGGGAGACAGGAAAGAATATATTTTTTATAAGACTGAGATACAAATAAATACTTCCTGGAAATTATTCATTCAGTAATTCGGCTAATATGGCATGGTTTAGCTGATGTCATGGTGTTAAGGCTGTCGTAGCTTTTTCATTAAGAGCGCAATAGACTTGAATTATTCTACTTTACTCTTTTTAAGGGAAAAGGGCAGTAAATAATAATGCTCTTCCTGAATTGGAGAAGACAATAAAGAAAGGTTGTATTTAAAAGTGTAAAGGAAAAGATATGGTGTATATGAATCCTTAACACCTAATACGGATGCAGGATACCTAAGAGTTCTTCCAAAACCTTCCCCTCAAGCAAACCAATCCCACCAAAATCCCAGTGTTCATTTTCCCCGATCCCCCATTGTCTCCCAATTAGGCCCCAAACAGGGCAGAATTCACTGTAGACACAACCTTGAAGGCCGTAGCCTATAGGATGTGCTCTCATAGTTACCCATATAAGGATCCCTCTGGAGAGCTGAAAGGAAAAGGGAGAAATGGGAATGAATCAACCTTGCTGCTCACTTTTAAAGCGTTTGCAGGATTACAGGATTTGAATAACAAAATTACGATATCCGGGGGCAACCAGTTCATCCCTTGTTATGGATCATTTAGGAAATCTGGGATAATCTGAAACCTCTTAAACCATGACAAGGTCACAGGCTGGACTTGATGATCTCGGAGGTCTTTTCCAGCCTCGGCGATTCGGTGATTCTGAAAACTTTTTACAATTATAAAAATTTTTAAAAGTATCTTGGCTGCATGTGGTTGTAAATACATACAGAAGTGCTATATTTTCTGTATTCATACCATGCTGGAGGCCACCTAGGTGGACTAGGGGCCCTACTGGAGACCAAAATGAATGTAAGTCAGCAGTGTACTATTGTGGTGCAGAATGTCAACACCAAGTGAACAAAGAAGGCAAGGATCCTTCCCCTTCATTCAGCCCTGATGAAGTCATATGCAGAGTATTGTGTCCAGTTCTGAGTTTCCAAGAACAAAAAAGAGATGGGCATAGTGGAAAGAGTGCAGTGAAGGACCAGCAAGATGATGAAAGAACAAGAGCACCTCTTCTATGAGGAAATGTAAAGAGAACTATGACACTTTAGCCTGGAGAAGGGAAGGCTCACAGAGAAACTCCGTGATGTATATACATACCTGAAGGGAGAGTGCAAAGAGAATGGAGCAAGGCTTTTTTCAGTGTTGTCTGGTGAAACACAGGAGGTTCCATCTCAATATCAAGAAATACTGTCTTACTGTTAAGGATACTAAATAGTGGCACAGGTTGCCCAAGGATGTTGTATGGTCTCCATCACTGAAAATATTCAAAAGCTGTCTGAATAGAATCCTGGGTACTATTCTAGATGACACTGTTTAAGAAGAGGACTTGAAGCAGATGACCTCCAGAAGTCACTTCCAAACTGAATAAGTCTGTGGTGCTGTGATTCTGGGACATTCCCAGTGGCATCAAGAACTTGGATCAAGGGAACGCTGTGGCATTTTATATCTGACCTGAAGGAAAAAGCTAAAATTTTCTTTTACGATTTTCATATAGAGAGTCTCGACAGAACAGTAGGTTTCAGTACAGAGGTCTGAACGTCTGAGTCTAAAAGCAGTTTCATTTCAATAGCTTTATCTTTGCCTTTGAATTCTCCCTGCAAGAATTCCACATGAGCATAGTAAAGTATATTTAAAGTGTCTGTGTAAGAAGCACCTGAATAAGTCATGTCACGCATGCTGAATTTATGGGCAAAAAAAGAAAAAAATCTGTCCAGTTTCACATTCTTTTTAAGACCTAATTAAAAAGCAGCTCATTGAATGTAAAATGGCTCTTCCTGGGGAGGGAAAAAAAAATTCTTTGGAAAATAACCTGCAAAAAGGCATCTTCTATATGACTACTAATATCATTTCCGAAAGAGACACATGACTTTATCAGAACTCACCGTCCTCTGTATTTCCTTTAAATGCATGACTTTCTCCATATTAATTCATTTGTACCCTAGAAATGTTAGTTTTTAAACTATTAACAAATGTTTGTAAGAGAGAATAAACCTACTGTTATACAGGTTATTTATTCTTATGTTATTTATTATCTTATTATTTTAACTTTCCCTTCTATTTTATTTCTGTCTTTATATTTAGGCAGAATTAACTGCTCCTAGTGACTCAAAACCTTAAAACTATTCTCTAAGCTAGAACAATGATAGAATTTGAATTAAACCAAAAGATAATTCTGTTATTGTGTGCTAGTTTGAGCTAACTGAAATATTTT